>KZ063360.1:17870-48191 GCA_002091835.1 Anopheles maculatus | reverse complement strand
TGCTGAACACGGGCAGCAGCAACAGCAATCAAATGACCGGTTGGAACAATGGTGGCGGTGCGGCTGGCGATGGGTGGGGCGACGGTGAATTTGAATCGCTCGACGAACCAAGTGCAGGTAGGGGCGCAACCACACAGCGGCACACTTGTATAAATCATTGTTGAAACAATTCCATTATCGAACCAAAACAACAGAACAATCTTTCAATACCGGACGACCGAATCACATTTATTGGACGATACAGCATACAGCAGAACGAAAACGAAACCTGTATCACTAGCATATAATGTTTGTTTCTTTCTATCTTTTTCTGTCTCTTTTCTCTCTCTCTCTCTCTCTTTATGTCTGTATCTTGCGCGTTATTGTTCATTTCCTCGCGATAATGATTGTGCATTTCGGGCACGATGGCTCTCTCTCGATTGGCAAATAATATTATATCGTTTTATTATATCTTTCTCTTGATTCCACTCTTTGTGTATTGCTTTTGCCAACGTGTGCCACACAAAAATAAAACAAAAACCACCCGAATTAAATCCGTACCGAAGATGATATTGTGCACAGTTTGCACCGGCGAAACCATTTTCACAATCGACGGAAGGGTTACTGAGCGATTTGGCGTCCGGGGCACATTATTTCCTACCACTAAGTAAAGGAGAGTTGTGGATGTCAGTCGGTGCACCCAAACCCTCGCAACTCTCCCCCGCCCCCCCTCCCCCTCCACCCATTCATCTTCATCGTCATCATTGTCGTCGTCATCATCGTCATCAAACATCGTTTATGGGGTCAGCAAGCGAAAAGAAGCAAAGTTTGCTTTACAACCGCCACGCATTATAGTCGTACGCTCTCTCACGCGGCATCGGCATCTTTATTAGAGAAATTTGGACAGAACAGACGTATCATCTTTGTAAAAAGTAGAGTTTTCAATTTACTTACGATCATGTGCGTTGTTTTCGGTGTTTATTTTGTTGATAGAAAGATGTTTCTTTTATTCATAGAATCTTTCATCATACTTTATACAATATTGTTCAAAGTATTGTTGTTTTTTTATTCTATGTAGGAATAACCTGTTAGAATGATTATTCTTTCACACGAATTCACATTATACACCAGTTACAATGTGTTTGTAATTTTGTTTTTCTTTTGCACCATTCGTCTTTCGTGGGTACATTTGAATCTTTTGTTTTTCTTTCAATACTATACTTTGGTCACGTTTCTCGGTTTTATTCTATTTTTATTAGGCTCTTTATATTATCTATTTCATCTATAGCATATAAAATCACTGCATGCATGCTTTATTGATGCTTTTTTCCCCTACCTTTTGCAGGCGGTAACGCGAAAATGGACGAAGCGCGTCGAAAACGGGAAGAGAAGAAAATGCAGCGGCAACGTGAGCTGGAGGCAAAGCGAGCCGCCCGCACCGGCTCTGGCGGTGGCCCGATGAAGTTAGGTGCCAAAAAAATTTAATCCGTACGCATCACTAGATTGGTGTGGTTGTTGGTGGTTTGTTCCCTTATGCCGGCTCCAATCGGTTGCACGACAACTACCGCTTGGACGATATGTGTTCTTCATGTGTGTATGTGTGTGTGTGTGGGTGACAGGTAACCGCTTGGTACGGTGTGCAAGATCGGTCTTACTACAGTAAATAATCGGAACGGAGCAAACAAAACCCTTAGCAAGGATATGCGTGCTGCAGAGCAGTAGACAAGTAATAGGGAATGTAAAAACAAAACAAAATTGACAACCCCATAACCAAGCGCGTACATAACAAATATCCTATTTTGCGGGTGTCTGAAGGCGTGTGTGTGTGTGTATGCGTGTTACAGATTGCACAATTTTGCTGTACAGAGGAACAGTGCGAAGCGTAACGCCTAACTCGAAATTCTCATAAAAGCCTTTTTAGATGATAACAATTGACAAGATCGTCACAGTAAGACCCAGAATTATACGATGCTAAATCATCCGGTGATTGATGCTTTCGTCCCGTTTAGGTTTTTAGTGTAAAACCTTCCATTGAGTGTTACCCGATGTTTTAAATCACCCAAACACAATGTAGCGGGTATACCGGTCTTTCATATATACAAAATTGGATACTCATAGCAAGATGTGCGTGTATGTATGTATGTGTGTGTGTGTACGTACGTGTCTCCTGAAGCGCTGGGGATAGGTGATGAAAAATGATTATTAATTATGACACAGACAGAGTCAAGTCAACAATTAGCACGAGTTCGTGTGTGTGTGTGTGTTTTTTTTTCTTTCTCGCATTCGGTTTTGCCGTACCATTATCGTAGTAATGGGGGAAGTTAGTTGTTTTCGTGTGTCAAAAAAGAATAACATACATTCCAGTGGGAATGGTTTACATACACATACACACGTATGAAACGACCATTTCATGCATGCAAGATTATGCAGCACAATTTTCGGATTGGATAATTGACCCGGGCTTTCCCTAGACTAGAACACGAGGAAAACCAAAGCTAAACATGAGTGAGTGAGTGTGATCATTGAAACGATACACTTTGATTATGTCTGTTTGTAGTTTACGCTAGTATACGTGTGTGTGTGTACAAACTGAACGGCATCGTGATAGAGACATTCAATCCCAAACTGCGTCTTTTGCACGTTAGCGTACCCGTAATCGAACTAAACACGGTCTACTAGTACACCCGGCATTTTTACTGACCACTCACCAAACTACGATTATTTATGCTGGAGCGTAAGAAGTAACGCATATCCGATACATTCTTTCCTTGCGATATACACAATACAGCAGCAACCACTGAGAGAGTTGGACTCAGACGCTCGCACACACTACTAGTAGCGCAAATAATGCTGGGTTGTATTACTGCATACATCGATACCCTCTGATACGATGGCAGCAGCTTGTGCTGTCTGTCGTGTGGGTAACAAAGCAGTTGTGGTGGTCCTGCTTTAAGGAGTTGTTTTTATTATCGGTTTTATCTCTCTACATCCTTCCTGGGATTTATCAATGTTTGTCTGCATTGATCAATGTTGCTGGTTTGACGGGAATGAATGTCGTGCAGAGGCAGCGGCAACGCGCATCGGATGAATCAATTTCTAGATAGGTAGAGTAATCGATTCGAGACGAAATCATAGCTAGAGTAAAATTAAAAGAAAAACAAACAAAACTAATAATCAAGCACCTTAGCAAACTTTTAAAAGTAAACACAGTGCACGACTACGTCAACGTCATTAAAGAAAAACAAAAAGCAAAACAAACAAACAAAAAAACAAGTAAAAAAAAAACAGTGTAAGTGGAAAACAATAAAGCAGAAAATACTGTCACTAATCGCATTCGCAGAATATTTATTCGCTTTGTTTGTGTTTGTGCGTGCAGAATGAATGAAAGAAGAAGAAAAAAATAACCGATACACAGATGTTTTGCCCGTATATCTCCCAAATGCCTTGGCTTCTCGCGGATGACATCGGATGACAGACGGATATCGGCAACAGTGTGTGAGACGTACACCCGACTAAAACGCGCGGCACTATCGTTAGAGGTGTATGTGCGAACAGGTCAACAGAAGCAGAATTAACCACGAGCTAGCTGCGTTGCTTCGGCGGAAGAATACGGTGGCAGGGGCACGTGATATGGATGCCGGGCCTCATGCCTTATCACCAGGAAAGTGCTCTTGAACTACATGTCCTGGGCCGAATTTGGTGGTTAAACAAGAATGGTCACAGGTAAAGAAAAGGTATTTCCAATGCTTACTTACTTACTTATCCGGAGCTACAACCGCTTCGCGGTCTTGGCCTTCTGAAACAATCCTCGATAACTGTCACAGTCTGGCACCGTCGTCTGCCATCTATTTACATGTACAAATCTTTTAAAAAAATCCTTAGAAACGAGCATTCTTTTCTCAACAAAACTCAAAAGAGCAATATTTCTTTGTCAATTTGTTTATTTTATTGCCAATACCACGTGTAGCGATGATCATTCATTTGAGCCAAATTTATTTTCTTAATTCTGACTTTCCTTGTAGAAGTAGGTATCATATAAATGTTTCACGGTGTGTTTGTGTGTGTGTGTGCTCTATCGGCTGTGGCTTGTCAGTTTTATTTTCAACAAATAAAAAAAACCGAATGACCCAAACAATCTTGTTCAAAAAAGACTGCAAAAAGGATCATTACCGCTGACTGTTTCTGTTGTTATGTCGCCTACTGGTAGACCACAACCGTTCCATGTAGTTTTTTTTATAGTATAGGTTAAAATTATTATAAAAAAAAGCACGCGCACACTTGTAAATATCCTCGCTCTCTCTTTCTCTCTCTCTCTCTCTCTCTCTCTCTCTCTCTCACTCTCTCTCTCTCTCTCTCTCTCGCTCTTTTATCCCTGTGTACATGTGTCTGGTACCATTGCTTGATAAGGGCATTAGTAAATCTGACACTGTTCAGTAAACAAGACTGTTTCATGCCAAACTGTTTCATCTACCATTTTGCGTGTTTTCCAAATAGCATATCTATATACAGTATTGGGAATCGAATTCCAATTATAAAACAAAACCTTATAAATCAAATGCAGAAACAACTCTTGCATATACGTATGTATAATGTCTCTTTGTTTGCGTTCCTTGTGTTCCTATTTTCACCTTTTCTTTGCTTAATGCGTTGTAAGCTTAATTAGTGTGTGTGTGTATGTGTTGTACCGTCTTTTCTAACCGACTATTAGAAGGGGATTTAAACAATAAAAATAATCGTTGATTTTATTGCATACTAGGCTTGATACTCTCTTGCATCTGTTCAAAAATACCTGCACTGCACATGTACTGTACAACAAACTGTACTGGATCACACAATTCTCAATTGTGTTACTTACTGTTACATCACCCAATCTCACTATTCGTTGCATGTTTTTTTTCTTCTATCTTTTGCAATACATCGAGGTATATCTCAAACATTTGTAACACATTACTAGTCCCTTTAAAGTGTGTACTAATGTATAGATTTTTGTAAAATGTGTTTTCATTAACAATTTAGCAATGATGTTAATTATGTGTATACGTAAGGCTTAGCGAAATAATCGTTTTTTAATCCTTTCTCTCTTTCTCTTTCTCCTTCTCTTTCTCTCTCTCACTCTCTCTCTCTCACACGGGCACGATTGACTCAATGTAACGGAAAGAGAAAGGACAAAGGGGAGAAGGTGAGAGAGATAAAAAGAAAGAGCTATATAAAAATCAAAACTAAAACTGTCTGCGAAAACCATTACGCTAACGGGCTTTCGGTGTAAAAAAATAACAAAACAACAAACGGTAATGCTTAAAATTGACGCGCTCTCTCGCTGAAATCATTGATTTTCACAGTCACTAATGATTCGCCAAGTATTAAAGTATTGCTCTAAAGTAATAGGAATTGTTCCCGTTTCTCTCCTGGGGGGGTTGACGTTGTTGCGTACCTACACGTTCGGTGTTCGGTTCTGGCTTGAAAAAAAAAAGCGATCAGACGCCATCCTCTCTTCACACCACGCGGCAAGGGAATGGGAGATACAGGAATATTTGTAAACTAATAATAAATTACGCAAATGGACTCCTTTTCATTATAATGTAAATCATTGTCAAATTAAAAAAAGACTTATTGGAGCCTTCGTCAAGCGTACATGTTTAGATTGAAATTTTCATTTTGCATGTTTTGCCAGCAGGAAAACAGGCAAGTAAACTAATAATTCATAAAACAATACAATACAACGCCCAAAAGGGCCGATGATGTGTTGGTTCGCGCAAAAACCAACTTTCGAAAAAACAAATGGCGTACTGTGACACTGTATAATAAAACAAACGGGCGTATAAGAAACAAACAATATACACATTACGCCACTATAGACTACATAGCTTCGATGGTTCCGTGCTGGTCGGTGTGATAAGCTCTAGCGGGTTACGGTTCGGCGGAAAGCTAATCGGGGCTGCGATCGGCGTCAGTCCGGTGCCACCCTCCATCAGGCTGTCAAAGTTAAACAGACCGCTCGAGGGTGTTGAGATTCCCAGCGAGCCACCCGCATCACCCCGGGCGATCAGTGGATACTGTGCGGCAGACTTTACGTCCAGGCTGTCCGGGCGCGTTGGCCGCCCGTTACTGCCAGCGTTTCCGGCTGACGGTTTACTGTTGCCCGTGAACGCAACGCCGGCAAGAGGAACAAAGGCACTGCTAGTTGGTGTGGGCGTTTCGAGACTGTCGCTGTGTGCGTTTGAAAGTTTAAGTCTAAAAAGATAAAGAAGCAGTCAAAGAAACGTTAGAAAAACAATACTGTTTCACCAAACAACTTTTATATATATATACAATCGGAAGCATGAAAATTTACCAAAAATGCATAGAAAAGGGTTTATGTTACAAGTACGTGTAGCGTCATGAGCAACCGAGCAACCCTATTCGCGCAGCTCAGTGAATAATGAGTTTGTTCGTATGCTCTCAGTTGCTCGTGCGCAGGAGCAACCGTCGATCAGGATAATCGATCTCATTGTTTGAAGCTTCGCAAAAGAGTTGTTAAACGATTCGAATCGCAAAGGTGAAGGAAAAAGATTGAATAAATTCTTTGAAAAGAGTTGTTATGCTCGTCTCTAGTTTCAAGCGATAAAAAGAACAAGCTCATGCAGCACACGCAGGACGCATAATTGTATTGGTGTTGTGTTGATATTTAACCGACCAAAAAAAACACACAACAAATAGAAGCCTTAATTCGAAATGCTGGTGATGTGTTTAATCATACCGCAATTAATAAATAACATAAATATGGGTTAAAAACACCACTTTACATACTTTTTAGAAATAGTCCCATGCTCGGCAGCCTCGGTGGCCAGTTGTTCCTGCAGCTGGTTCGGTGGTTGGTGCTGGTGCTGGGCCGCAAACTCATCATCCGGTTCGGTTTTGATCTTTGGCAGCACGAACGTCGCCGCATGCTCGTACGCGGCGGTCTCCAGTTCGGCCGGTTTCAGGTCGATCGGGCTGCGGCGTGCCTGCAGCCGGCAGTGCTCCCGGTGCGTTTCGAGCAAAAACTCCAGATCTTCCTTCTCCTGCTTAAGCTGCTCAATTTCCTCCGTCAACGATTGGCGCTTCTTCTCCAGCTGGTCCGTTTCGTCCACCAGGTCGTTAGTGTGGTCTTCGCGCCGCCGTCTGCAGCGTGCCGCTGCCTGCTTGTTGCGCTCGCGCCGTATGCGTCGCTTCTCCTCCTCCTCCGGTGTAAGATTGGACGGTTTGTGGGGCCGCCGGCCACCGACATTGCGACGGCCACCGCCGCCGCTACGCGTACCCGTTCCCGTGCCGGTGCTTGATGTGCCGAGCGCAAACGTACCGCACGATTCGGGTTTCCCACTGTCATCGGTCCCGGTAGCTGCCGCAAACCGACGGCTGCGCGTACCGGACGTGGGTTGCTCCAGCGAGGCAGACGATTTCGAATCGTGATCGTCCCCGGTATAGCCATGCGAACCGGACACACCCCACGAACCGTTCGAGTTGGAGCTGAGCGATTCCTGGCTAACGCCACCGTCCTGACTGTGATCTTCCATCGGGTAGGACGGTGGCACAAACCCGGCCTGGTACGGCAGATTGATCTGCGCGTCGTTCGTCGCCTCCATGAACGTCTGCTCGATGTTCTTTAGCGTGGTGGGCGTGAGTGTTGGCGTGGTACGCGTTGGCACCCCGCTGTGCACCCCGATACCGTCGAATGATGCAAACTGTGGAAGAAAGCAAACAACAAACGCATCGTTAGTATCGCGTTATCACGTCAAGCTAATTGCGAAAAAAAAAACAACGAAAAGAAATTATTTAACAGCTTCCCTTCACCATTTCATTATAGTTTGAACATTATACAAAACTAACTCAACGTCGTGCTAACCTGTGCCAGTAGCATTTCGCGCGTGATGAAATTCGCAAATTCTCTGACATCCATTTTGCTTTCGTAATATAACAACACACGCACACACAGTCAGACGTATCGTTTTGTTGCGAGTAATTTTTAAAGGCTTGTTTCGTTTTATTAAACTATTTTTGTTTCGTAATTTGGTTTTCTGTTTTCGTTTTATGTTGCTTGTCACTGTTGTGTTTTTTTTTCGTGTTCGTGTTTTTAATATAAAACTCTAACTCTACACCTGTCACACTATCCCACAGTAGCGAGATACAATTCTTCTTTTCGTAGATCGTAGTCACTTAGGCTCGTTGTGTGTTAGTGTATAAATTTGCCGTGCCATGACAAACATTTATCGCGTCGTTACTAATGTATGTTCGATTTAAGTGTATTTGTTTTCTTGTATCTGAAAAAAAGAAAAAAAGGAAATTGCCATTTTCGACACTTAAGGTGATCAGTAGTAAAAACAAAAATTCGTTCCGCCCAAATATCAGAATATTTGTTTGTGTGTGTGCGTTCAGTGGCGAAATTGCTGCGGCAGTGAGTAGGATGTTTTTTTTTGCAGTATGCGTAATCGAATATAATTAGAGATGCGTACATCTATCTCCCCCTTTCTTTGGCTACACCACCACCGAACCACACCTTTATTATTATTTCTTTAACTGTATATGCGCGTGTGTGTGTTTTACTGTGCTGTTTGCTCAATGTTTTGATAGACCCACTTCCGGAAACCGATAGTACACACGATACACAACATCTATACAAAAAAGCAAAGAGCTTTACAGAACACGATAGGGCAGGGGCGTAGCAAATATGTGAAGATAAGTGAGAATTTATTTTTAAAGGTGATTTAATCAGCTCTCAAGCAGAGCACGCGCGCGCGCGCGCACACACAGCTTTACATCAAGTCGCTGTTTAGTAGTAGCGGCCAGCAACAACAGCATACGGTGGTTAGGTGTGTGTGCGTGTGTGTACGTGCACGTTTAAACACGTCGGATCCGGTCCGCTACCGATCCCCGTAAGCACACAGTTTGATCGAACACTTTTTTCTGACAGCTCATAGTGCAAATCGTAAACAAGGAACGGTTTCGACCGTAGTCAACGTGTCTAAGTGCACGTTCAGCAATTCGCTCACTCACATACACACACACACAAACTTCTTAAACATTGTTTTATGATTATGATTAATCGAAGAAGCGTCCTTCGACTACATGTAGCAAAAAAATAATTCATTGCTGGAAAGGGCCCAAAAAATGCCAAATAAATAAACAACATGTAACAAATTGGCAATCTGTCGCATTGTTTCTCATTTTTCACACATCTACATACACTCCTGTAGGTACAAATATGAAAAAAAGGCCAGTAGACGCTCACTTAAACCCCCCAAAAAAAAAAGGGGGATTCGCGAAAAACTGCGTTCGTTTAGGGGTGGAAACTTCGAAATGACTAAGTTTAAGTGAGGCTGCTGCTGGCGGCGCGTCGTATTTCGGATTCGTAACTGACGCACACAACACCGGTGACGGTGATCGCCCGGTCTCGCTACCCCTCCCATTAGAACGGCCGAAAAGGGTCGATCTCAACAGAGAGGCGCAAAAAGGATGCGCAGCCGCAAAACATCGTGTCCGTCTTGTCGGTCGCAACACTGCTAGAGAACGCTCTCTCTCTCGAGCTACGCTTATCTCATCGCAGTCCATTGCAACGATGCGGCAAACGAGATCGCAATGATACAAAACTATCTCACTACATGAGTAAGTATGTACAGCACAGGTAGACGATCGGGCGATACCAGGCGCACTGACAGCTAGTATCTGTTGCCGACCGTAGTTTTTATGTGCGTGTGTATTGTTCACAGTGGTAAGTGATCAGTCCATCAGCGTTGAGTGCAAAATATTTAACTATTTACTATTTCATTGGTTGGTTTTTTATTCAATTGTTTGATAAATAAAACAGTCCATGCTAGAATAGTCCTCATCTTGCTAATGTGAATTAATTGCGTTAAATATTGCATATATGTAGGTGCGTCAAGTATGCTAACATCACATTCCTTTTTAAGCCAGTATTTTGACACATTTTGATGCTCCACGAATGCTCAAGTAAGCTCCTTTAGCTAAGTTAAACGTTTGCTCTGCATTGGAACACAACTGGAGACGCTTATGCACATCGAGTTGAGAAGAATTCTAATAAAACGTGACATAACTCCATAACAATAAGCCACTGAAAAAAAAACTCTCGCCTAACTGTGAATCATTCGAATCGCTGTTTAAGTGCTTTACTAAATAAACAAATACTGCGTTTGTAAGAAGCATGGTGTGGTCTCGCGGAACCCTTCAAAACAACACTTCTGCAATAATCAATGGTTGGTGAAGCGAAACTGTTTTTGTTGTTCTGGCAAAGAATAATAAATAATCGCTGTCGCCTTCGGTGCGCTTGTTATGAAGTTTACAATCGCGGAAGTCATTTAAAGGTTATGCGGTATGTGTAAAATGTTTTTGTTAAATTTTTCGTTTTGTTTTGATTTGCTTCACTTGTTGAACTTTTCGGTTTTGTTGAGATTTGCAATTCGAAAAACGCAGCAAAGAGAACTCACGTTGCGCGACACTCAGCACATCCCACCCCTACTCTAACAACTAAACGTACAGAGTCGAGGCGGTCTTTGTCCTTCTCTCCAGCAAGAAGAAAAAAGCAGGCGTTCTAGAGCTCTCCCATTTTATCAATAAAGGAACAAAACCCCCGGGTGGGTAGGCGTATTTTCACGATTCAGCACGCATCGACACGCTCTTGTCGTTGTGTGTGTGTGTACGACACAAAGTTGCACCTGATGTGGTGTGCTGCGCACTTGATCGCATGCACATAAATGTGCCGCAGCAAACTACCCGTGTGTGTGCGGATGTAGGACAGAGCGAATAAAGCGAAAACAAATGTACGCAAGCATGTTAAGAACAGCACTACGATAAAGAAGATCAGCAATTTGTCCCGTTCAAATTCAATGTATCTACGTTGTAATCGTTTTGTTTTGCATTGTTCAGTATACCGATAAGCTTGGACCACTGTTCCATGTTTGAGTGCAGCAGAGCGATCTATGACATGCGACAAAGGGCTGCAACATGCTGGTGTTTGCGATCAAGAAATTCCTTTTCTAGAACGTTCCCGAACATTCGATGGTTCGATAAAAGAAAGCTTATGCACATATGAAAGTGTTTTACAGCGATTGTACATTACTTGTAAGCGAAACAAAAAAAAAGAGAAGTCAAGAAACTCGCTAGCTAGCAACTCGATACATCTGAACTGGTGTTGGTAGTGACGACACCGCGTTGAAGCGACACGGTTTTATCTCACCGCTAAGGGTATGGTTAAATGGAGTTGCTGGCCACTTGATTGCTCGTCAACTTTCGGCATGGCTGGTCAATGGCAGTTGCTGGCAACATGGATAACATTGACATCCACCAAACGTCAAACGTGTGTTTGTTTTTGTTTTAATACATCCATATAAAAACTTTCATGTTTTTGTTTGGCTGTTCTGCTTAAACTTGTTTATAGATCTTTTATTTAAACTATGAATAATTATCAATTGCAATGTCCAAAACTACTCGAGTCATTAATATCGCGTTTGGAATGGAGAATTACATCGCCTTTTCCCTAAGCTTTTGCGGCAGGAACGTCAACAAACGACCAAGGTGAATATAGAAATGTTGCTGGCAAAAATACAAACTGGATTGAATCTGGCCAGCAACAAAGTGGCTGACAACTTTTTAAGCTGTCAAATTCCATACATTCCGCCAGCAACTTTCGGCCAGCAACTCCATTTGACCATACCCTAAGCCACCTTAGCCTTAGTAACCCTGCATGACCTTGATGGTGCGCGAATACGTGACAAATACTGCGCACTAACATTGTCACTCTGTGGGCTCGTTTTATTCATTACTCTCCTTAAAGCCTACATGTACGGCACGTCGCTAGCACAAGCAACACAGTTGCAGTCGAGAGATGCTGAGCTTGATGAGGAATTGTGCTATTTGCGTTACACTACTACCAAAATAAAAGCAATCCTTTGTACCGGGGCTCGAACACATTTTAAAGTTTGCGCTGTATCACATCGGTGTATTCGTTAATTGGTTGTGAGAGGGCTTTTCGGAATTAACCACTCAAAAATCCACACATTCAACCGCATTTTAAGTCTGTTGTTATACAGAAGCACCGGGAAACCCCATAGAAACCCGTGTGCAGAGAATGTGGTCACCACGTCCACGTAACCAATTTGGTGTTGACCGAAGGCCATGTCAATGTTTCAGCTTTGACTTAATTGCATGACAGTTTGTAGTGTGCGTGTTTTGGAAACCAGAAACAACCAACAATTGAAGCCGGTAGCCGGACTGTTCGCCCATAACTGTCACGTGCATAGTGCACGGGTAGTAACACTACAGATCCTTTTCTAATTCTTCCTTTTTAATAGAAAAAAAACTGTTTCCACTAGCCATAAATGGTCATCCTCGTACGAGCCAATCCTGCCTAATATTATTGTTGTTTAGGTGTTTTTTTCTTCTTTTGACGTTGAATTCCATTCGATTTCGCAAAAGGATAATATTTATCATTTGATTCACTAATCAATTCAACTTTTTTTTTTTACTTTGGTTGCTGTGAAGAAATGACTAGACAAACATCTAGATATCAGGCTAATGATAACAAGTGATAACGCTCAAAAATTCAGGCTAGATCGGAGAACACACACACACACACACACAGGCACCACACAGTCATTCGATCAATCGTCACAACTTTTATCACAAAACAAACTACTCCCGCAAAACCCCGGTCACATACAAAATGGCAACCGATGGTGTAAATCAGGGGTCGGCACACACTTTCATCGGGATGGGCCCCCTGATACTAAAGAAAAAATACTAAAACTGTGGGTCAGATACACCGTGCTGAAGATTTAGTTTTTGATTGATCGTTTCAAGAATTGTTATACTAAAAGAATTCTTGTATAATTACTTAAATATTCGATCTAATAATTTTAATAAGCGAAAGAAATAGCTGCACAAACTAGTAAGAGGATAGACATGTGTTACTTTCACAGTTTACTAGACTAGAAAGCTAGATATTTAACATTCCCTTAACTTGAAACTGTGCGTCGGGAAATTCCTGCAGTACCTTTATGCTAGTTTCACGCTGGACGATCGAAACGCTTCAATTGTACATTTAATTTATTCACGTTATTCATCGGACATCAGTCTACATGCATTTCTTAAAGTTATCTTAGTCTCTATAAATACGCAGACGCTCACGAAACGAGGACTTGGAAGCATTAAAATAGAACAGTTCAGACATATCGTTAAACGCCACACACATAACATTAACGAGGATCACATTGCCCGAAGTTCGATATCGCATAACATGTAGATAGTTGTCGTGGTTTAAGGGATCTTGGTTTAAGGGAATTAGCGAGCGTCGATCAAGTTGTCAACAAGTTAGTTATTTTTTATTTTATTTAATTTATAATATGATGGCCAAAGGCCGTATTGTCAAGTTGTCGAGAAGTTGTCGGCTGCAAAAAGACATTGAGCAATTCTTCGACGAACAATCAAACATTTTACGTAGTAAAACGTTCTAGAATTCTAGAGCAGGTTTCCTCATTAATCTTTCATACCAATCAAGCAGTTTTTATTTTCGATATTGGCTTGTGTATTGGAGACTATATGTCGCACGAACCGGACCTTTGCCCACCCCTGGTGTAAATCGTAAAGCGCGATGTGTGTAATTGAAAGGATGACGAAATTTTTCACACAAATTGATAAGCAGTTTTAGGTAAACACAACCGAACGAGAGACTGTGAACACGAGTTCTTTTTCTACTTCTGGAACTAAAACCGTGAGAGATCTCGCTTGATTGTACGCTTCTCCTTCTCCACCAAAAGAATTGCAAGATTTATTGATGCCACCTAGTTCGATAGTCAGTCCTCACTGATTGTGCTCGTGATGATCCAGGATGGGATTCGAAATCCCAAAGGTCCCCGTATAAAGACCGGCATCTCCAACTACCCACACCAACACCGTCCATACACTAACTTAAACCTTCCTCGATGTATAGCAACGGATCGTGTACTTACAAGTTTACTTATCGGTGTCAACGGTGTGAGCGGTGGGTTGGTGTTGTACGCGTTGAAGTAAACATCATTTAGCAGCACGTTATCATCCCTCGTCATTATTTGGTTGGCAGGCAGTGTGTGTTTGGTTTTTTGAAGTGTTCGCGACCAGTAAAGGACACCACGCTCACCGTGATGTCGCGCCGATACAAGCCCAACCAATTCGTTCACAACAGCTCACGCACATACAATTGCTTCCTGCACACTGCAAAAGCTGGGCTGTACTAGGCTGGATCAATTATTTAACTTGCTCTGGCACTATCGGCTATCGGCGGATGGTATGTAGCACTGAGCTGTATATAGCCTTCAATAACCTCTACAAAGTGGCTTGAACGGGCAACACAAAAAACCAATCTGTTGCTTTGGCGGTGACGCGTAAACGAACACTGATGGCAGTTAATCTAGCGAATGGCAAAACGCTTCTGATGGTTTGAAAATATCGCACTTAATGTTCCCGAACCACACACTACAATAATGCCGTAGGCCCGATAAGAAACATCCTGTGATGAGTGTGTTACGCGTTACTCTTTTTTTATTTCGTGCTCCAGGCTTTATCACTTCACATTCATAGACGGCCGGCAACACACAAACAACACACCATTTGTCACTTAAAAAACTTCCGCAAATTTGATTGGTGGGCGGTTTGTGTTTATCGATGGTTTGATAGTGTGGCGCGCGCGATTTGGAAATTGTCTACTTTATGGAACGCTCGTGCATAAACCCTGCGTCACTCGGGTTGTTGATGAACTAAACTGTGACGGCATGTTGACTTGCCATTTATATAAAGCACTCACGGCCTAAAGGGGCCGTGCACGCACCCTGGCACGGGTTTTTTTTTTCTTTTTGTGTAGCTGTGTGTTCGGTGAGTGACCGGCGAGCCAAGAAACGCGATAATACCCAGAGACTGGCCGACAAAACGAGGCACTTGGAACCGCACGATTGTGAGTGATCTCTCTTTCCACCATGTTAAGTTTTTGCAAGGGAGATGCGCACACACACCGGAAGCAGAACACAAAACGCCGAAAAAATAAATAAATCAATTACCCCAAAAACCCCACACCGAGTTCTAGCATAACATCTCTAACGCGTTGACGGCCATTGCTATCTGGCTGGTGAGTTACGGAGCCGTGAGTGCCGGTTTTATACGGTGTGTGTGACCGCAAAGTATGCAGGGAATTCCCCAAATTGGTTCTCGGTACGCTACCAGTCTCTTCTTTTACCAAACTGCCCATCCCATGACCCTCAATTTCCACTAGACCATCTTCTTGTAACTATTGGTACCGAGCCGGGAGGCCATTTCCATTCCATTGCACGTCGCCTTCATTAACCAGCAATCCAACGACGACTGAGCACCCTCGCTTACTGGGATTTTTTGCGCTGCATTCCCACAAACACGCAGAGCGGCACAGCGAGCAGGCGAATCAGTGCATCCAGCGAGTTTCTGTCACGTGCCTTTCAGATAAAGCAAGCGCTAAGTCATATCCAAGGCAGTGGAGCTGCGCATTGACGTCTTATCAGGATAAGAACGAGAGCAGTGTGCGCAGAACGCGTTCCACTGCATGAGAACAGTTGCATCTCGGCTGTAACGTTGACGCGATATAAAAAAGAAAAAGAAGATATTCTTGGATAATTTGATAAAACTGTTAGACCAGGCTAGGCATCAATATTATCGCATTTTTGGTTGTTGTGCAATCTGTCATAAGAGTTACATGCAAGTATCGGGTGTACGGGGTCCAAAATCAAACCAGCAATGACAGTCCAAAGACCTCTCGAAGTTGTAGAACCAAAGAAGAAGCCGAAGAAATTCTAGAATCTGTCACACTTTAGCTCATTTCTTCATTTAATAAAAAAAAAGCTGCTTTAACTATCGGACAAACAGAACAGAATATAAGGCTGCAGACGACGCAAAGTGCAGACGTAAAAGATAAAACTGTGCAACTTTGTTCGACAACCAAGAGAGTCAACCATTTTTGTTGAAAAGAAGAAGCGGTGACAAGAAAAAAAGAAGAAGCAAACTTGCGAATGAAACACACGATAAGACCCGTTGCCGCGATAAGGATTGCGCACAGTTCTGTCGAAAACACTTCAAAAAACAGGGTAGGGTTTCGCAGCTATATACTACCCCATAAAGACGAAGGATATGAAATTGGGCGTCACTTCCGCTCTCTCTCGGTTGTTGCTATACACCACTAAGCCGGGGAATTTACGTTTGCTACTACCAAAAAGGCACTAAAATAATGAACCAACAACAGGGCGAGAAAACTAGAGCTGGAGCGCACTTATGTCATCGCACAAGCGTACACACCAGTGTGCGAATGGTAACCAACTAGGGGTAAAGAATGCGTACGGTTCGGCACTCGCAACACGACTGACTCACACACCGATGCGTTGCAGAGGCTACGCGGCTTTGCTATCGTGCGGTGCAACACCACACACAACGGATGGTGGTGAAGCGCTCTACTTGAAAAACTGCTCGATTTGTTTACATCAAAAAAGGAAAAATAATGGTTCGATGTGTGTGTGTGTGCGTGCCGACACTTTATCAATAAGGTAATTTTGTGTAGTCTTTTAGCTACGGTGTCGAGGGGTCAAATGCCGGCTCAAAAATGCAGGCGGTTATTACACACCACTCTCCCAAGCATCATTATCGATCTCACATACAAGCACATCGCACCTTCACAGCACAACAAAAATCCTTCAATATCTTCCTGCCTGGATGCACACACACACACACACACACACACATTTCGAGGCTTATGCATACCGGTTCCTTCTGTCATGTATCTTTTAACGCCATTCCCGAAAGGCAATTCACACTACTACCTACACCAACACACCATTTTTACACCACCGCTCGGATGTAAAGGAGGTACAATAAAAAAAAAGCAATTGAAAAAACAAAAGTGCAAGAGAGTATGAGTTGTTTTTGCAGCTGCAACCGGACGAACTATGGTCGGGTAAATTTTGTGACAGCATCAGCACATCAACGTTTATCGCCAAATATATAAAAAAAAAACAATTTGCTACGGATAAAAGCATTTTATTCGGATTCGAGCATGGAAAATAAACTATTAAAATGTGTAAGTGAACTTTGCAAAATAGAAAAATAATGCCTTGTAACGCTCTCTCGCGTCAAAAACGTCACGTAACACATTTATTCTCATCTCGCGTGTTTATAATTCAAGTAATTCTAACACAGCGCGAGTATGTGTGTGTGTCTGTTTGTGATACGTCTTACGACGCATTGCCCCAATCGTAGGGCCAATCGCAGCAGCAGCGAGTTTCAGAAAACAAATGGTACTATTTTTGTTTGTTTATATTTTTCCTATTCTCGCCCCGACGGTCCAGTTTTCTGTTACGAAAATAGTAATATGCTATAAAAAAAAAAAACATTTAAATTTAAATAAAATATTATTTTTTGTTTGCATATAAGCATGCACGAACTTGGACCGGAAGTTGCTAACTTTTACGTGTTATCGCAATTCCCGACGGTCCAGTTTTCTGTTACGAAAATAGTAATATGCTATAAAAAAAAAAAAAATTTAAATTTAAATAAAATATTATTTTTTGTTTGCATTTAAGATTCCACGAACTTGGTGAGGATACTACGCTCCCAGACAGCTGACGTTTTGGGATTAAGAGAGACTTAAATTCCTGAGCTATAAAAGGTGCTATAAAAGATCACAGCTCTGATGCAAGCTTTATGATAGTAGTTCTACGCATTTTTGAACTATTTTTAATCGTCAGTATGATTGGCTTGGATTAATCTTGATCGAAGACATTGAATACCAACAAATCTAGCAGTCATCCGTAAATTCTAGACTATTCCACTTCACGGAACGCATACTAACGCTTGATGCAACATCATTTGACACGAACTCCCATAAACAATATGTCCCGCTGTGAGCTAGTTACAAATCTATGCGAATGTTCGGCAAGACCAGAAAAGACTCCGCAATTTATTCCGGGTCGGTTTTGCAGTGTGTGTTGCTTGGAAACAGAGGCGTGCGTGTGTTAATGCTCCGCTTCAATGTATATACACACCTGGGGGTTAATGGCCAATCGCAGCAGCAGCGAGTTTCAGAAAACAAATGGTACTATTTTTGTTTGTTTATATTTTTCCTATTCTCGTTCGTCGGGGAATCAAAATGCCGTGTATACACAACTACATATACCCGGGCAGTCGCAAACATTCATATACAGGAGCGTTGCTGTATGCCGATAGCGCGCGCGTGCACAACCGAAGAAGAGTGTGTTCCTTATACCCAAACGCGCACACACCACCGCAGGAACAAAAAAAGGTTTTTCTATGCGGGAATGAAATAAACAATCAATATGAGCATCACACGGTACGCACACACAGCACAACGCGCAGGTAACTCTGAGACAGTGTTGGTAGGTATGTGAACACAAGTACAAGACTTATTGTGACCATCTAGGATATTAAGATGCTACATTAGAGTACAAATATTACTATAAAACTATCCTAGATTGAGGTTAAGACCTATATTCAAGGGGGAAACTGCTGCTTCAAAACACAAACACAACTATGTACTATACACGCAAGCGCAGGCACACACACACAACACTCTATGCGCAACGAAACAGAAAACTTTGATCAACACACGAAATTTCATCCAAAGTTTGAAGAAATCTTTTTTTTCCAAACGATAAAAACGCCGGGTTAATGAAAGATTTGCTGAAAGCACTCAGTTTGCTGCGAAAAAGCTTGGGCAGAGTAGAGAGAGAGAGAGAGAGAGTGAGCGTGATAGTTTATGGATATACATGTATGCGTATATATGTGTCTCGAAAATGGTATGATTGTCCCGGTTATTTTACCGCCGTGTGTACACACACACGGATCCTGCAAGCAGAAACCTTTTTACCACACTGCAAAAAATAGGTTTTTGACATCTCCCATAAACAATATGTCCCGCTGTGAGCTAGTTACAAATCTATGCGAATGTTCGGCAAGACCAGAAAAGACTCCGCAATTTATTCCGGGTCGGTTTAGCAGTGTGTGTTGCTTGGAAACAGAGGCGTGCGTGTGTTAATGCTCCGCTTCAATGTATATACACACCTGGGGGTTAATGCGCAAAGCTTGATCGAATATTGGTGACGGTGAAACAGGCAATCGTAACCGGGAACAACGAGATTATTGATCGATGTGGAGGCGATTGCTCGAGCTAAACGCTCGCACTTGCACTGGATTCTCATGCGTTCAACTTTATACACACATATGTTCACACGGGCATGGATCACAAGAGCAGTTCCATCACCACTCCCGGGGGCTGCTTTGCAATTGTAATTACGAATTGATGCCCTAAATTTCTCGTCACTCCGTCACACGCCTCGCTGTCTGTCCCTGTGTAGAGTGTATAAACTAGCTTATTGGTATCACACCCGGTGAAAAAGAGGCCCAGCTTTTAAAACGCTTGGACACAACAGGAAAACGCGCACCACGCGGTTGCCAGACACGGAAAGAAAGAAAAACAAATGGACCGAACACCTCTAAGAACACACAACACACTCTGCTCGCTCGCTCGCTCTCTCTCTCTCTCTCTCTTTCTCTGTGCCGGTGAAACTGTGTGTGCGTGTTCACGCGCGTGTATATGTGTATGGATAAACCTCGATTGAAGCTGCGAGAAGAAAACAAGCGGGTTTTCTGCAATGCTTCATGTTTTCAATGTTGCTTTCGGCTGTTCGACTCTGTTGCTAAGGGCCCATGCGTTTTCCCCACCCTAAACGTGTTCGGCCTGTTCGAGGCAATAAAATATAACAAAGAAAAACAAATGGACCGAACACCTCTAAGAACACACAACACACTCTGCTCGCTCGCTCGCTCGCTCTCTCTCTCTTTCTCTGTGCCGGTGAAACTGTGTGTGCGTGTTCACGCGCGTGTATGTGTGTATGGATAAACCTCGATTGAAGCTGCGAGAAGAAAACAAGCGGGTTTTCTGCAATGCTTCATGTTTTCAATGTTGCTTTCGTCTGTTCGACTCTGTTGCTAAGGGCCCATGCGTTTTCCCCACCCCAAACGTGTTCGGCCTGTTCGAGGCAATAAAATATAACAAAAAAAAAACTGCACAAGTGCTCGTTGTGGCGTTTTGTGTCTTGTGCGAGAATTCTCCGTTCCCCAAAAATCTTCCGAAAAACCGGCAAAGAACTGACAGTGGGTATTGTAAACGTATACGCCAAGCGACGAATGTGGTTCTGCGCTACCTTGTTACAGGTATTTGTTTCACATACGTTGCGTACAGGTTGCAGGCTATATACATCCACAGATCGATCGTATTTTCTCTCGTTTTGCTGCACTTAAAAACGATTGCACCGTTTCCAACCTACAACGTATATTCGTCTGACTAGCAAATAATTTCGTTTTGATCCTTATTCTGCGCAATCTGTCCCCCCCTCCCACCCCACATACACGCATAGAGTGCGTAAAAAAGCTTGTTGACCGAACGCACACAGCTTCAGGTATGGGCGCAACACGCAAAATATGGCCCCGGTTGTCACAAGCTCGCCGCTGAAACATGTCTTATTAGCTCTAATCGTTTCGCAAGCATCGGGCGAGAAGGAAAAAAGAAACACAAATTCTCGTTTACTCGGGAACCGTAGCTGATTAGAGCAAATGCGTACAAACTACATGCGAATATTACTGTAGAATCGTACATTTTTTACAATGCTGATACTGTAACATTGCGACGGTGAGTTTATTAGCAATATGACATTCTTAACTTTCATATGAACATGATCGAAAAAAGCGCTTCAATTTATGCTCTAGTAGTCTCAAAAATCTGGATAATCGTTATCCATGTTGTTCTACTTCGAAAAAAGACACAATCTTATTATATTTATTTATTTTCCAGTATGACGGCTGGACGCCGCAAAAGACACAATCTATAACTTAAAATTTATTCTATACGTATAAACAAGGGATCATCTCTTGCGAGCCAAAAACTGTGAATGTACCCTTGATGTAAACAATTTTGGGGCCGGTAAAATAGTCGCATTAAGGTCATTTAGCAATTCGCTAACCGGACCCCGGTGTACCACGTTAGCTATAGGGCAATTGAAGTCCCCTAAAGCAAAAAGGCAAGCCGACTGCGCCATTCAAGGGGGGTGGCAAATAAGCATAAGAAGAAGTGTAAACAATTGAATGTTAAGGTTATGTTGCTGTTCATTAGGTACCCCATTTTATATCTCTTCCCACACGCCACACTTTACTTACTCTGACGACAGAGGTAATTGTTAGCATCCCACTAGTTTCAATGTACCTAAAACGCACCTTCAAGAAATCTTTACCAATTTAGACAATGTTGGACGGTTGTGCACGCCGCCGAAGCGGGCTAAGGAATCGCACAAGGCATCAGAAGCGGTTCCAATCGCGCGTTGATTGACAAATGTTTGTTTGAAGACGCTTCACAATTTTTGCCTTTCGTCACACTTCACACGCTGTTTATAACTATTGCCTACCTTCGCCAATGCTGAGCGGCACCAATATTTGATTCCAATATTCCACTACATACGGGCAAACACCGCCGCTTCAACGTAAAACTAGTTGTGCGATTGCACGTCTTCTGCGATGCGCGAATGCACAAGCATCAAGCAGCAGCTTGCGACCGAAAACGCGCTCGTATTGGTGTCGTGTGAAGCTCACCGTGCGCGCTTGTGTACGTGTTTTGTGACCTCATCTTCTGCTGCGAGGGCGCGTTCGCTTCACATACTGCGACCGAGTGTATGTTGGTGTGCGTGACAATTGCCATGGTTAGCGCGTTATTGTACGCACACACATACACACAGCAAGACGACCGAATAGAAACGCCATCTTTGTTTTTCACCGTTCGACGAAATGTTTCCGCATCGCCATCGAAAGGCGCATGAAAAACCGATTTACCCTTTTGCACACTAAAACTACACAAAACATATATTGATTAAATCTTTTTTCTAATAGCACTTCTAACCAACTAGATGTACATTATTCAGGGTGAATGATGCCACAAACTACATGTTTGTTTCTTTTTTGTATGGATGTAGCAACTATTTTGCACATTGTATATTAAATATAATCATGTCCAAACGAAAGTTTTGTATATAAACATTTATACATATAATAACTCAACACTTACCTAGAGATGCGTACTATTGCAAGACTAACAAAATGAGTAACTGCTATTAAAACCGGACGCCGGATAAGTTAAAACTCCGTGGTTGATGCTCTCATCACACTGTACTGCAAAAAAAAAACCGACAAGATTAATGGAGATGGTACAATGTTTAACTCCCCCACTGGAATGTAATCACTGGTAATGGTACTCACACTAGTCTTTATGTAGTTAGGGCTATGGTTTGTTTGACCCAGTAATGACCCTCATTGTGAGGTATCAGTGTAACATGTAAACAATATAGCTACGATCTAGTAAGCTGCTACACTTTTTCTTCTTCTCCCTCCGTGCGATTGACTGTGTGGAGTTGCTTCAGATCCTTGCCAACCACATTCCACAGACCGCAAGTGTGCGGTGTTTTCAGGACCCACCGGCAACGAAAAGGGTTGCCCCAAATATGTTTGTTTGCTCCGCAAAGCCAAACAACTGAGATTTTGCTTCACAAATACACCGGCAAACAAACGCGATTGATCAACGCTCAATGTAGCTGTATGTTGCATTCAATTTGCCAGCAACAAAATATCTCTATTGTAAGCCCGCAAGCGAATACAAATAATATTCGGTGAAAATTTTCTCCCCGCAAGGTACGTTCAATGTGAGTAACGCGGATTCATAGTGATGGTTTTTTTTTTCTACTGCCATTTGACAGTACAGCGGAGTTTATAAGCGTATGTTGTGTACTTTGCGGGGTTGAGCTCATGTGTCCGTGTCTCTCAAACTGGTGCAGAGAGTTTTCGAAATATTTTGAAAAATGAGAAATGTAGCTGCGAAAACTGACAACCGAATTAAGGGTCACGTGTAGTCAAATTTGGTAGTAGCAGGTGTAGAAACAAGGTTTTCAGAAGTGGAATCACAGCATCCACAGCTGGTGCAGAACCGTGGGTACTTTCCAGAGAACCCATCACTAGTGTAGATAGTCCCAGTACTCACAGCTACGGGAAAAATGAAGTCAAGGAAAATAAATGAAACAATCTGTTGAACATGAAATGAAAATCTGTGTTCGTTTAACGAAATAATATCATCTCACAGATTCAGTCTGCTGATGTTGCAGCTGCAAAATTTGACACTAGTAGTGATGCCAGTTTCCTTCAAATCGGTTACCTATTTCGCTACTTCATTTCTTAGTTGCATTCTTGGACTGTATGGGAGCCTTAAAAAAAACAGATATTGCTCAAAGTTTTTACGTATTGCTGCATATATCCGTTTCTCAAATCAAGTTTATTCGGGTTCGTTACGAAATAAAGCACTGACAGGAAAAAGAACCTTCTATACAAGCAAAAACAACTGTGGCTTTTATGTCACAAAAGTTTGTATAATAAAATTTTATGTGAATAAATGCGGCTTCTTCTTTAATTACACTTCTGAAAAGTGAAAATTGTAAAATCTTTTTGATCTGCAAATGATTGAACTTACAAGGTTGTAGTCTGTAGCAGGCCTGATTGCCTTTAGGGGATTTTATGCTGTACGACCGTATAGCACGCCATCTCTTTCATACCATCGCCACCGTAAGCATACTCTCGTTCTGTCTCGTATCGTCCAAAACCGGTCATGTAAGTTGTTTTGCGGTGTGTCAGTGTTGCATGGGAGAAAAAGCATTCAGCTTCCTTGCCATAGTGCTGCAAGTGTGTTGGTGAACGCTACAACGGATATAACGATGAATCATTTGTGTCAGATGTTTGTAACAAGGCAGGCTCACATACCAAAAAAAAAACTCTCCCTGTATGATCTTACTCTCATGACGTGCGATTACGCGTAGTTTCTCGAGTGTGTAACTGATATATGTCTGCCAATCCGTACGTTGCTGGTGCTATTCTGTTTGGTTTTGTAGAATTTGCTTAAATTTTGCTCAATTTCCTGCCGAAATTCAAAGAAATCGCATTCACGGTTGTTACGAGCATTGGAAAACGTCTTCTCTGTATGTGTGCGTTTGTGCTGTGGCTGTGTACAGTGAAGAATACATAGAGGAACGGAGAAGCAAACATATATGTGAAGGCGCATTTGTATGATAAACGAAGTTAACACAAGCGTTATTTACTTCGGCCGTATGTTAGCAAGCAACTAGTTAAAGTACAAAATAGTAAAAGTTTAAGTGTTGAGTTACCACAAGTCTTGCAAGCGGTGGGAAAGGTTCCCCAAAACTCGTGTTGTGCTGCGCGAAGGTAGGTCAATAGTCGCGTTTGTATGTGTGGACGGTTATTGATTGCACCAACACACTTTCCACACAGGTTGAAAGGTGGAAGAAACGTCAAAACATCCCCCAAAGTGGTAGGAGACGCATGATGAAGAATCACAGCAAAACCGCATCAGGCGCGTACGAAGATCATTCGCAGTTCGATAGCGATGACAGCAATAGTAGCAATACCGAAAACACGCAGAATAGTACCAGAAGCTTCACCACACCCAGGCCGCAACAGCAACAAATGCCGCCGGAAATTCCAGTCACGGACGGTGGCGAGAGTGGACGTAACCTCAACAAACAACCAGCCACTCTCGATCTTTCCATCAACGCACCATCGCAAGCATTATCCAATATCCTTTTATCTCGACCGGTAAGTAAACAATTTGAAGAAAAAGTTATTAAGGTAGGTTATTGGCGCCATTTTCTAAGATCATAAAATTCTCCTTCTGCTTATTTCAACTCTGCAACCTCGAGAGCTTGAACTTGGTTTACCATTTACTAACTTCCGTGACTTACTTTACCCGTAGCTGGATAGTCAGTCCTGCAAAATGGGAGACGATCCGGCAGGCATTCGATCGGGTTTTTTAATCTGGGTCAATTTTAATGGAATAGTTCCTTAATTTTGTCTAGACAAAAATGACAATTTTTTTCTGCTTGATTTAACGACTTGCCAGGTTGTGTTAGTTTGTATTATATCTGGCAATCATACGGGGGATGGATCGTTATTGATATATATTAGATCTAATAACAAGGATATGATCCTTACAGCAACGAGATATAAAAACGATTATATCTTTTGTATTAACATTCCAATCTCAAGATGTCTTGACCAAACATTTCTGGTTTCTTAGACTTGTCCTGCTTAGAAGGAGACGCCAGACATCCGGATAAGATTTAATATGGTAAAGATCTTGTCTTCATTTGGTGGGCTAGTATTTGTCTGCAAACGGGTGTATATTATTAGTAGTTGTCTAAATATTAGACAACAATATATTATTTAGTCAACTCTGATCTCTCTTCGGCGCCGGTCTTAACACGGCAGGTACGGGTATCGAATCCCGTCTGGACCGCCTCCACGGACGCAGGACTGATTATCCAAATACGGTAAAAATCAAGTCATACTGAGGTTGTAGAGCTAGAGAAGAAGAAGACTATTATTTAGTCACAGTGTTTTACACTATCTGTTATATCTGTCGGGGCGGCCCGGTGGTGTATACGATAGCGGCGCCAGTCTTCACACGGCAGGAACGGGGTTCGAATCCCGGCGGACCGCCTCCCCGTACGCAGGACTGACTATCCAGCTACTGGTATAACTAAGTCACAGAAAGCTAGCAATTGCTAGCAGGTCAAGACCTACAGAGGTTGTAGTGCCAGAGAAGAAGAAGAAGTTACATCTGTTATAGTATCTTCAGACCTAATTATAGTTACACCATAGCAAAACTATGTCTAAATTATTTTTCTTACACTGTTTTTATACCTATCGAACTTATTCCCGCAAGCGATGGAACTTTCGCAGCGAACTCGAAGAACTTTTTACATTTTAAGGCAAATGACAGGGCAAGAAGAGCAGAGGGCAAGCGAACTTGTTTACACACGTCGAACAAGTGAACATGCGAATTCTATTGTGTTTCATCAAAAGTTCGAACCTAGTTCGCTGCGAGTTCGACAAATGTAAAAACAGTGTTAGATATATATAATATTACATATAATGTTATGTAGCAATACGGCCAGGCCGTTCTATATGAATAAAAAAAATATATATATAATGTTATGATATCTTTGACATGAAAGGAAATGAATAAGAGGAACAAAGACAAAATTTATTTCTCTTCAGGACATATCAACCTTTAGAAATATGCTCACATTGATTGTGATTACGTCAAACAGAATTCTATCTGGACATTCGGTGTGTTTTTTTTCCAGGTTACATTCCGATTTCAGATAAATTTTTAATGTGTACAAATAGTTTCAGAGTATATTAGTGAGTATATGCGAGGCTCTAGGGGTATTATCAAAGCTAAAGAAACCAGAAATGGCAGGCCAAACCTTCTCGCGGTAGTGTGAGTCAGTCGTGTTGCGAGTGCCGAACCGTACGCATTCTTTACCCCTAGTTGGTTACCATTCGCACACTGGTGTGTACGCTTGTGCGATGACATAAGTGCGCTCCAGCTCTAGTTTTCTCGCCCTGTTGTTGGTTCATTATTTTAGTGCCTTTTTGGTAGTAGCAAACGTAAATTCCCCGGCTTAGTGGTGTATAGCAACGAGACTGGTGTGTAAAGCAAGCCGAATATGTAAAAGTAGTGTAGCAAAACAACTGTACTTGTGTGTTGTGTTACCAGGCAGCTAACTCTGTAGAGTGTCGATTTGTGATATTACTTGCCGAAGTGTGAGTACGAGTTCGTGTGCACGGGCAAAACAAAAAAAAATCTTTGCAACGCAAGTAGGCCGTTTAGTCGTGTTTTACTGTCAGTTAACTTATGGTTAAACAATTTTCGAAAAGGAAAAAAAAAATCGTAACAAATATCAACAATCAGCTAATCGGGGGGAAAAACAACAATATTTTACACACACGGCCCTGGAGAACGCATTAAACTGTTTACACCAAACACACAAACACACGCTGAAATGTAAGTTGCACGCACACTGCTGCACATAATCTTAAGCAAAAATCAAATGCATCTTGCGATGCGTTGAAGCAGCAGCAGCAGCAGCTAAGCCCCCGGGACACAAAATCGAGAAGATGATGATGGTGCCTAAACGCCTCGGCTCGAACGGTACGAAAAGCAAGACCCCCACTGCCTTAAAGCGGTTTTACACTACCTCTGCTTATTATTTTTGTAGCCAGACCGTGTAAACGTTGCTTAATGAGGCTCACAATAACACGGTGACCGCTGCGATGCGCGTTGCTAATATCGAACCATCCCAGGTTTGATTCCTGGGAGAGCGGAAAAGTACAAAAGTGTACAAATTCTACAAGATTGCTTGTGCTTTGGAAAAAGATGCTCTTCTACTCAGCCAAAAAAAAAGAGCATTAATATAAACGTAAAACATTGAAGGAGTGGGAATGTGGAAAAGAATGAAAAGCGTGACCAAAAAAACAAAAAAAAACATGGGCCGAAACTCGCTGATTTGGAACATAATTTATAATTTGTGCGTCAGTACCGTACGCGCGCATTTGTGTGTACCAGGCAGGAGAAGGTTTATGTGTTTGTCATGTAGGATAATAAAAAAAAAAACCCCGTTGTATCGGTGTGTTTGTGTGTGCTTGCCCAGACCGGCCGGGAGTTGAATAATAAAAGTTGGGGCTGATGAGCATGAGCAATATATTTTGGAATTCCGAATTGCTGGCATCATCACCATCCACTACCTTCCAAACAAAGCGCATATGCCTTCTCAGAATTTTTTGACGTTGCAAGCAATTCTAATTGTGTCGGGGTTTTTGTTTTTTGATTGTTTTTTTTTCTTCGACACAAGTCCACTATATTTAACCCAACCTTGAGTATATGATGGTTTGTTGTTGTTTGTTGATTTCATTTTATTTGTGCGACACAATCTTCATTTTAATGTTTATTTTTCTGTCCTGGTCAATATATTAGCATACTTAAATTCCAATAATAGTTACTGAAGAAAAAATGGCGATCGTTCATATGTTTCGGTATCATCTTTTACTGCGATTGGCTGACGGCAGCATATTTTTGTTTACATTTTAAGGGCCATTCCTAGGCTTAAAGGTTCTAGCGGTAGTACCTTTATTAAGAACAATAAAACTAGCGTGCGATGCATTTTTTACACGCTATGCTACCCAAAACCTTCTTACTCGTACTTGCTTTAAACCGCGAAAGCACCAATGCCGGTCTGGATACACAGTCTGGAAGTCAGAAACATATGAATATACAAGCTAACAATAACGTTATGTGTCTACCATAAGGTCACCATCTGGATTTGCCAGAGTGACTTATTTTTATTTTGGCACCGCGCCTTTGGTTGATGATCTCAGCTGTGGCTGTGGTACAAAAATCCCTTTTGTTTTGGTTCGTTTGAATTCGTTTGCTAGGCTCTCGTGTGCAGTAAATGAGCTATATTTAATTTAAAAGCATATTTTTCGTAAACGGTCACGCATTTCATGTTGTTGAAATAATAGAACATATTGCTTGTTATTCTTCCTCCCCTTTTTTTATTGAAAAATGTTATTTTATATTTGTTTTTCTTACATATTAGCAAATGTGATATTGTTTTCATTTTCATTAAACGCTTGTATTCGAGTAAACGTGTAAACACGGCTTATAAGTAACGATATGGCAGGCCCGTGCGTGTGTATACATAGTGCTGAAAATGTAAACATAGCTGTCAACCAGTGTACTCTCCCATTCTGACAACTGCGAAGTGTTGTATCCCTCGTGCCGTGCAGAGCGAGCACTTGCTTTTTCACAACCATCTTTGCAGCTTCGGCCAAGTGTGGAATGTGCATTATTTGGTAGTAGTAAAATTTATAAAATGGTTTCTAACGCTAATCAAACGTTTCGTGCATTGAGCGGTTAAAAGCACATCTGCTGCGTATGCGGTTAATATAAATCGCGCAAAACCACGTGTGTGCAAGTTGATGGTATGTTTGTGTCTGCTTGTGTGGGTGTGTGTGTGTGTGTGTGTGTGTGTGTCGTGTCTTTTCTTTTAAGCTTTTGGTGTGGTGTACGCTTTTCATCAGTGGGATAGCCATGAGAAACACATGCTCTGCTGACTGTGGAGAAGAACCCCTTTATACGTTCGTGCTTGTCTTGGACTCCATGTTGCTGATGAGGTCACAGCGATTGTTGTGTCCATCCCGTGTGATGCTACATACAACTCAGCGTAGCCGTGTGGTACACCGATAGTCTCGCACACGTATTTCCAACAACGCAAAACCCGGAAAGTGGTCGCCTCCACTCTATGTGTGTGTGTGTGTGTGCATTTTGTTGACCCCTCCCCCCTTCCCCCTTTTTCACGTTGTTTGTTCTGACAAACAAAAGACCGAATGACAGGCGCGCATCGGCTACGAACGCCCTGTTGCGACGTTCCACACTGACGTTTGTTTGCACGCTCACACACTTGGTGGTGAATTGTTGGGTTAGCTTGGTTGCAATATACATATAGCGTAGTTGACGGGGGATGTTCATACAAGCCCAGTGAAATAAAGTGCATGTAAAAAACCACCGCTCCTGGCACCTTTTTTCATATGTTAGCGATCGAAAGTGGTGAAAATGTTGGGATCTCCATTACATATGCTCTCTCCGGTAGAGGAGAACCGTCCCACTGGCGAACGCATGCGCGCACGCTCGCATCTCTCGCGTATCTTTCCGCCTGGAACGCAAAATCAATTGGATATGCTGCCGCTCGGCACCACATAACACCGTTAACAATTGGTGTACGATGTGTGGCAACAGCGAACAGGGAAACCGCGATGTTGTTTTTAGTAGCGCGCGGCATATGCCTCCTATTAGCTAGCCCCCCAGTGCTTTACGCTTTTCAATCAACTGCGCAAT
Source organism: Anopheles maculatus (assembly GCA_002091835.1). Taxonomy (NCBI): domain Eukaryota; kingdom Metazoa; phylum Arthropoda; class Insecta; order Diptera; family Culicidae; genus Anopheles; species Anopheles maculatus. Next base: position 18,340 of record KZ063360.1, on the reverse strand, counting down.
AAGTTGGCAAAACTGTTGATACACACACGAGCCGTTACTAATGTGTGGCGGATGGAAAGAATTTGTTATAGTGTTCTGCAAATACCCATTTATATAGCAAAACTAAAACTAATGCTTACATGGTTTCTTTTTCTCTTCTTGTTTTGTTCTCCCTTACAGTGTTGCAGCTTAAGGTGAAATATTAACAACCAGGACGTTTTGTTCACTCCCCGCGCTTACACAAAAGGTGATATCAAACATTTCTCAGCCACAGGCGCTTATCACCCGAACCACACCAGCGTGAAGGGAAAAGTAAAGTGTAGAGCGCCATACCCGAACTCGCCAACATTGTCGGTTTTCGGCGGCATTATACAGCGAAAGTGTGTTTAAAATTGTAAATACAGACAGAAATATCGACGTAATCCTTGTCCGTTCGTGGTTGCGCTAATATCCGCGTTGATTGGTGGGTAGTTTTCTAAGGCCCCCCCCCC
>KZ063359.1:36750-61006 GCA_002091835.1 Anopheles maculatus | reverse complement strand
GATGAATTATACTGTGGTGAAGTGTGTATATCAGTTTCGTAGAGATGATCCACAGGATTTTTTAATACCTCACAACAAACATTGTTGCAAAAGCTTCTGTTGCGTTTCTGGCAAAGAAATTAGCATGTGGCAACAGGCACCAACGTTTATTAAAAAAACATATTACAGCGTACAGGGGAGAGCTGTCCGGATGGGACACTGGCTTCATGTGAAACACTGAGCCACCAAATTGCTCCTTCATGTTTCACAGATAATAACTTTGCTCTACCACATCTGGCTAATATAGCTTTCAGAAACATTAACCGAGCACATTATACACAATGTGTACTTGTGTGGGTTATTGGATAAAAGTTATCAACAACTTTCATTACCTCAGATGTTGAATTATGATGATGAATTATACTGTGGTGAAGTGTGTATATCAGTTTCGTAGAGATGATCCACAGGATTTTTTAATACCTCACAACAAACATTGTTGCAAAAGCTTCTGTTGCGTTTCTGGCAAAGAAATTAGCATGTGGCAACAGGCACCAACGTTTATTAAAAAAACATATTACAGCGTACAGGGGAGAGCTGTCCGGATGGGACACTGGCTTCATGTGAAACACTGAGCCACCAAATTGCTCCTTCATGTTTCACAGATAATAACTTTGCTCTACCGCCTTTTATGATTAGTGCTTAGTTTGATTCTTTCCTTTATGATCGGTGTTTCTTTTAGTTCCGTTAGAGCCCCATTATAATTGAGAGTATTCAGTTTTGACGATATTGAAGGTTTTGTGATGAATTATCATCAAAATATGAATTCAAATATACTAAAAGGTACAAAAAGGTTGAAAGGAAAATGTTTGATAACTTAAATTAAAAATTAAAATGAATGTGTTAACGACATTTCTTCAAACCAATGTACTGAACTTTAATGTTTGAAGGTAAAATGTCATGTATATGTGTTGATCTGTGTCCATACGATGGTGATCGATGAATTTTTCATGATGATACGCTGCAATCGTGTAACATAAAATTTGTTATTTCCGTTCGGAACGTGTTAGTAATGCTACCTTATAGTGTCGAGTTAAGCGAAATTTTCTTCATATTGGTTCTTTTTTTGAAACTCGGTTATTGCTAAGCTATAAGAAGGTCTCCGCTATGAGTAGGTGTGATACGTTTTGGTGTCTCTGTATAGAAACGCGTATGTAAGCTCATGTATGAATGTCAAATTGTATTAACGTGCGCTTTTGAATCCCATTTTGATGGAAACAGTGTTACCGTTAAGCTTGTAGAGAAAGTTATTCTGAACTGCCTGACCGAGCCGGGAGGAAACATAATGTACACAGGCCGCGTTATTTATGGCGCCACGGTTAGGTTATTGCACCTGGTGGTCGGGTGACCAAAGCAAAACACTACAGTCGTAAAATGAGAAAACATCCTGCAAGGATCCACCTTCCGAGTTCGTCGAGGTCGCAGAGCGAATGTTGCAATCATAATCGAATTCACGATGGAATAAGAGGTCAGCGGAATATATTACCTCCATCTTCTGTGTGTGTGTGTGGCTGAATAAAAAGAAAGGCGTTCTGATTTACAGGCCAGCTGCTTCTATAAATAATGTAAAAGATTTCAATAAATCTAATTGACCACTAGAGTTTTTTTTTCTCTTTGTGTATCTCCCTTTGCAGATCAACATGGGCAGGGAGCTACTACATCCGGTAAACCGTATATTTGGTACATTTTTCTAAAGCAAAACATGGCGTAATGTGTGCAGAAACAAGCAGTAACAAGAGCTATAAAAATCTAAAATGAAATAAAATCATGAGCCGGTTCGGTTGATGCGAGGATGCTTTTCGCGGGCAGCGCATCGCGTTGTAACTTTGTGGTGTGGCACCAGCAGAGCCGACCCAAGATCAACAATTTTTTCGATTGGTCGGATGAGTAAACGTGGATAATCATAATAGACAAAAGAAATGGTGAGCCCCATGTGAGTACCATCCGGAGGTGGCCGGTGGTCGATGTGGATTTTCTACGTATAGGGAACCTGCTGGTGAAAAGCTCGTAGGGAGGATCCACGGAGAAAAATGCCAAATGGAATTGGTCATGCATTATTTAACGGTGAATTTTTATAACCATCCACTGCCATCCAATACTATTTGGCGGTAGGAAATGTCTTAGCTTTTTGCAGCCTTTGGTGCGGTGTGGTATTGCTTCTCTGATTGTAGGAACGTTTGTGTTTGAAGCTTTTTGTTATTCCTGCCGTTGCCGTGTACCGTGCATTGGAGTATTGCTTTTTACCAAATGATCCCGTGAATCGACGTGCTTAAATAATTTAAACAATGATCTTTATTTCTCACTTCTTACTTTTGAATCCTATACCACCTTATGTCATTCGGTGTTCATTGTGTGCCACAGTGCCGGAAAGGTTTGCTAAACACAACAGAGATTTATTTGAGTTCAAACCGCAACGAATCTGTCTGATTGGAAAGAAAAACCTTCCAGATGACATTTGAGACAAACGAAGAAAGGTTGTGAGTAATTGATTGCGCTTGTTGCATAGTGATCGAAGATGAACAGAGCAGCGAATCGAAGGCACTGGTTGAATTGAATTTATATTGCAGCTGTGGATGTTTCAAGGAACTTGCAAACAGAGTAGTGTTTAATAAATAAGATTAATCGTTGTTTATAATTAGTCAATACATTATTATTAACTACAAAAAAAAAACAATATGTATAACAAATAGTTAGATATATTCCATTCTGGAAAATATTGAAATAAGCGACGTGCTATTATCATCAATGGCGGTTGTTCATGAGGGATAGCAGTTGAGAGTATTTTTTTGCTCAAACTTCATAAATGACTTATCTACTAAACACACTGACTGCAAACATTGTAACCAGTAGAAAGGTGGAAACCTCAATTTTATTATTGATGATTCGTGATACATCGCAATGTTACAATGCTGATGTACTGCAGCAATTTAATGTCAACGAATCATTATTCATATATTATCGTGATCAAATATGATTAACAATCTGTCACGTTTTTATTTTAAAATGGTGGCATCTTCCGGTACTTAGCAGCAGCCATGTGACTACACAAAAATATGTTCGTGTAAGCCAATGTACTGAATAATTGGACATACTAAAGGCAATAAATAAGTAGGTCTATAAGCAAGTACATTTACATTTCATAAGAAGCGTTTGTCTGTTATACATTGCTTCCTGTTTCGCCGCTTCTTTTTTTTTTGATCGTTCCTTGCTGTTGTTGTTGCTGCTGCAGAAGCGCCAACAGTAGCAGCAGCAGTTCGCCCTCGCTTTTTTTTGTCGCGGCGCGAGGGTGAGTTTTATAGGATGGTGGCGCGCGCGCGTGTGCACACACACACACAGTCTCCCCCACCCAAAAACGATTACCAGGAATTTCGCCTACTTCCCCCGGGGGGTGGGTTGAACAACGCACCACGACGGTTTGAACCACACGGTGTGCTGAATTTAACGAGGGTGAATAACGCGCGCGCGATGTTCACCGCACACCCCGCCGTCTCGTTCTTCCCTCCCCACTCCATTCAACCGTCAAACAAACCATGAAAATTCCCTCGACGATGAATTTGCCACAACCAACCGGTACGGGAGGAGTTTTGCTTCGTCAAGTGGTGCTGCACACTCACCCGTCTTCCGCGCCGCGTTTTTGCGCGTTTCAACGTTTCCCGACCAAATTATCCGCGCTTCCGCAGGCCAACATTATCCTTCGCGCTCGCTTCCTACCCACCCCCCTCGGAAAATCGTCCTCCCCACCCCGGAGCACCGACCGGGTTTTCGAAGCGATCAACAATCGCTGCTGCCATCGTTTTGCACCGAACTTGCCACCCACCACCCCATTCCAGCAGGCATCCGTTAGTGTTGCCACCGTTCGTGGGTACGGTTGGCCGATAATCCTCACCCTCCGAAAACTCCCACCCACACCTACCCTCACTGAAGCGACCGACGTTCGGTTCGGTCGGCGGAAGGTGATGATTCAGATAAGTGGCAGTAGCGTGTGCTCGAGCTCGAACGCGTGGCATGCACACAAACAAACACACACACAGCACACCTACACGCGTACACACGCCACCCGAGTCGAGTGCTTTTGCTGGCAAGTTTTCGTGAACTCGCAGGGAGACAGCAAAACGGATGGGGACGGGAGTACACCGTCGTCGTGCTCGTCAACGCGCTGCTGCTTAATGCCCGGCACGCCAGGATACACGACCCGGCAGTCGCACGGTCGGGTAGCACGGACTTTGCCCGTGCTGATAAGGACATCAAGTGTGGGTGTGTGGGTTTTGACGCTGTTTTTTTTTGTCTGCCTGCGATACCAACATGCAGATTTGTACATTTCTGCTCTTCAAAAACTTCAGAATACATCTCAAGCTCGTTAGTTGACTCTTCAGTTCGCAGATAAAAAAAAATCGTTCAAACGAACTACCGGCCTTTAGAAGTCTGTTGTGGAAAGCACTGAGACAGATCGAAGAAAATAAGGAGCGGTCGATTTGATTTGTGTAATTGACCGGTTAATTTTAGTCAATTTATTCGATTGTTGCTTTCCTTTTAACAATTTCCAGTTGGTTTGGTTGGTATTGGGGTTTCACTGTGATAGCTTCTCAAAAGCTATCCTCAAGGCTATCCTTGGTAGCAATACGGCCAGGCCGTTCTACTTGAATAAAAAAAAAAGATATCCGTGGAGTTGTTGTTTCATGCATCGCCAATATGATCAAAATATTATAGTTATAAATTTTCATACTAAAAAAACTTAATTAGATTAAAACGGAAATACAATATCGCATAATAATGTTCAATGTAAGCCATCAGGTCTTTTCGTACATTTTTATTGCTTTTTAGTTGCATTACTTCTTTTTTGTTATCTTTTCAAAATTGTTGATGATTTTTTTTGCTGTTTTACTTCACTTCATTTCACCAGCTGTTTTTGTGCAACAGACTAATGCTTTTCTCTTGCATTTCTATAAGTTGTATGTTTCTGTGAATCACATGGAATTAAAACCCTCGGTACATTAAGTACTTCTTCTGCATTTTATCCCTTATTATGTATGCGCTATTACTACACTAATTTGAACAAAACCAATTTTATAATATTTTGCTACGATGCTTTTACAAAACAGAACTGTTTTATTTATTGAACATATCGATTGTGATTTCGTGGCACTTAACCTAGAGGAACGCTGATTCAATATCTAGCTTTATATTTCATTAAAGCTCATATGTATGAAAAGAATTTCTAACAAACTTAAGCTGACATAAACATGATATGCATTACCCATGTGAATAAACGTATACGGAATTTGTACCGCTCGGTAGCATGACCATAAATCATTGTAGTGAGAAAATCCTGAGGACGCAATGTTACCCTCTGTGTATTTTATATGACACTGTAGCACATTACGTAATGTTTCGAATGGTTTAAATATAAAAAAATCTGGTTTTGTGATTTTAGGCAAAAATATCCCCTAACTAAAAGAATATTAAATAGACATTATTTTGACGATGAAACAGTAAACGCTAATTGATCATAGGCCTTACACTATGTTGTTGATTCTGATCCATGTGTCCAAGATTTATCATACGAATCGAAGCGGATATCTATATGCTTCCTTTGTAAAAAATGTATTTCTCTCCTACATTTTTATTGTACGCGGCTGTTCATGGACCCTTTGATTCAAGAACATCAATTGCATATATATTGTGAACACGCATCAAGGGTAGCATATGCTAAAAGCAACTGACTTATGTGATCGATTTGTTGATTTATGGTTCAGTTTAGCTACATCTAATGTGCTGCTATCATTCCAAAATCACGCATAATAAAATAGTGATGCTGACAGGTGTATGAAATCGATTTATTTTTATTGCACAAAGAAGTATTGAATACGGCTCAAAAACGGTACATTTATTTGGGCTTGAAAATATGTCGTTCGCATTATTAAAGCTAAATGCAAACCAATAAAAGCAGAATAAAACTTTAATCATACATTTGCAATTATAAATCAACGTAGCATGTTTGAATCTACTCACGAGACTCTATTGACTAATTGTTATATTTTTAGTGTAAAATGTTCAGTTAAGTAATGAAAGAGAAAGAAATAGGAGCTTGGAAAACAGGTTCAGGGAAACTAATTAGCAACCATGTCAAAAACGATGGCACCGTACGAATAGAGGGTACCGTTTGAGATGCAAAATGATGCCATAGAGACGTTTCAGACGATACCTTCCTGCTTGTCAAGATCTCGTATGCTGCATTTCCGGTACACTCTGCCTGCATTATTCTTACGCTATGTGACTGTCTTAATTTCAACAAGCCGTTGGTAGAGGCAAGAAAGGTTAACAAAGGGTGGAGTAAAGGAAATGTTCGGTGGACATAATAACAAGACCTACCGCACGCACCATTCACGATCTCTCGCTCTCACGCTCACTCTCTGCCATCAAATATTGCCCTCGAGGGTATTAGAAGCATTAGACCCCGATTCCAGCCGTCTTATCGGTGCACATAATTATCAATAATATTAATAATTGAGAACCGCATTGCGAAAACAGAAAATGCCACATTTTCTTTATTTTATACATTGGGACAAACTTCTACTAAGCAATGTCTGTAGGATATTGTTTCGAGTAAAATAAACACAAATTTTTGCTTTTTTTCTTTTAACTACGTAAACTAAGAAAATCCACCAGTCGCCGGTATTTATAAATCAAAGCACTGCCTGCGGGATAATTTAATCTAATTAACTCCTTTGTTTCTGTGCTGGACCTTATCATTGATATAATTAAACAATATCAATAACAGATACCTATCATTCACACGCACAGGCCAGAAGGTGCAAATGCAACAGTGAAGGGAAGCTCGAAGCTAGCGTATCTACAACCCACATGCGTACAAAAGTACGGCATAAGGTATTCTAGGTGAATGAATAGAGTTAGTGTTGAAGTCTTCAAATGACAGGGGCTTTTAAATCAGCTTAGCAACCTTCTACAACGTGTTAGCTTAATATTAACACAGCGTCAATAATCGTCGTGTGTATTTCGCGTAAATATATTGAACACTGATGACTTACACTGATTGGTTTAGTACAGATTTGTCATTTAGATGTTTTGCTGATCGATTCTGCGGCAGGATTGTATTTACCATTAAAGCTGTTAATGACCGTTTCCACAAAAGTGAGAACTAACTATCCGGCTACGAAGTATAAATATGTTTAGGTTGTTAAGTTTAGTAGTTAAAAGAAAAAAAGCAAAATTTTGTGTTTATTTTATTCGAAACAATAGCCTACAGATATTGCTTAGTAGAAGTTTGTCCCAATGTATAAAATAAAGCAAATGTGGCATTTTCTGTTTTGGTTGGTGGTATAAATTTATTAACTGCTGCCAAAATATTTTACACACCGGTGGCATACATAAACGACCGAACACAAAACTCCTTCGTGTTGGGTTGTGATTAGATTGTATCAGTACGATGCATGCTTCGTTGAGACACGTGTCAGTGTCGACATACAGGGGTGGCCGTAAAAGGTACAGAATCCTTTTCTTAGACGTTGTATGTGATACCGGATATTAGAAAACAATAAGCCATCGGAAGTAAATTTGAGCTGGAAAAGAAGCGAATGTATAATCGGTTACTAATATCGAAGATTCCACTCATAAAAGTTTAATTAAATGTGCTTTCGAAAGGAAATTAATTTTCTCGTTGCAAGTTAAGTCTCGTGGTCTCGACTTCTTATGATGGAGCAAGATTTCAGGAATGCAAACCATAAATCGTACGTTGTTTATTAGATTAGGCCGTGAACTGTTTCTAAGCAGTGAATTAGAAATGTATGGCTCGGTACACAGAATAATACATTCTCGGGACGATGGGCAAGTTATGCATAGTCCGATATATACTTGAAAGCATTCTACCATTAAGCACCATGTATGGCCAGAAAGAAGTTTGAAAAGGTAGAAATAAATTATTGTGCCATTGGGAAGCGTAAACAGTACTCCTCCAAAGTATGCATACTACAGAAAATACACGATGCAGGATATATAGAGCACCAACAATCCTTAAATACTGAGCAACCTCTTGAATGTGGAGCAAAAATGGAGTGTAGGTATAGAAACTTTCCAACACGTATGCCCCTTAGGCATGCACTTATTTGGTCACCCAATTTAAATCTTCGTTGAGCACTGTTGAGCACACAAACAGAAGAATGTGTGAATAGTTGGTAGAAAAAGACATTTAATTTTGGTATTGCTATATCATTAACTCATGAAAGTGTAGCTTTTGTGTGTGTGTGTGTGTTTTTTTTTGTTAAAATTTAGTACTTGTTATACGATAATGATTTAGACTACAACAACATATAGGAGAGAGGGTGGTTAAGAAATAAGCACATTCGTATTTTTGGAACACTGTATTAAAACGCTTTGCAAGATGGAGTTTTTAATGCATTTTTGAAATGTAACTCTTATTCATATTCATTTGTCCCTAGTGACGTTTGTGGGTAGATAAAATGGAACTTTGTTGAAACGGAAGCTCTAATTAAACATTTAATTAGTTCACTAGAGACCGTACTGCTGTACATTAGCAGAAGTTGGGAGATTTATAGAATTTTACACAGGTTTGACTATGTGGTATTTGTAAGTAATTTAACGTTGAAAACTATTATCCAAAAACATGAGCCAATTTATTAAGTTTATGCAAATTTATATTAAATCCTAGATTTCGGCACTCGATTGCACTGTTTTAATAAACATGGTTGATGTGCTGTGTTGTTCTCAAATAAAATTATAAATAACGTTAGTGGATTCTGATTCCGTTTTTAAATTTGTTTCCATCTATCCGTTTACCGTACCCGTTCACACGTTTTGTTTATGTGTTTGGTCGTTAGGAAAAACTTTATGCCGATCACATTTGCGGTTTTCTCAAGACTCCGCTAGTCGTACTGTTCGGGGGCTGTTGGCAAAGCAGCCTCCGTATGTGGTGTATCATTAAATGCTCCGAGCTATTTTGCAGTCGTACAGATGAAACTAACAGATTTCAAGCCGTCCATTCCGAACATGGCAATTCGTTTGCCCTTTGAATGTACGAGCAGCTTGTGCATTAATTATGCTGAAATTTTGTGTGTAAATATTTAACCAAGCGCAAACCTAGTAAACCCCTTTTGGATTTTCACTTTCTTAAGAAGTAACCTATGCATCTTGCTGACCCAACACTACTGCTACGTTGCTCGCTTGGTGGAACCCTTTTGGAATGGTATATTAATTATTCTCATAAAAGTCTTTGCTGGGATGTTAAGCTGCTCTTTACATATGCCCAACGTCTTGGAAAATGTTTTATAGTCATCGATTGCTTTACGGGTTTGCTGCAGTAGTATAAGTGCTTGCCGTTGCTGTTTTCAAATAAGATTTTGACCGCTTCCACCGGGCTGAGTTCATGGTGTTAGCATTTTAGTGCCGGCACTTTATAACAAATTAATCCCATTTTACAGCGTAAATGCCAATTTTGCAGATAATGTTTGTGTTAAATGTGAGCATGATTTGAACGTGGATTATGGAAACATAACGATCTTTTATCAGCAAAAAATATAAACTATAAAAAAGGTTGATAGAATGTTAAAAACACATTAAGGATTTAACGTAGAATCCATAAGTGAAGACACGATGCGCTGCTGCTAGCTGATTTCATACACTGTTTTACGAGATGTTATTTGTGTCTATGTGCTCGTTTGTAAGCATGGCTATCGGTGCAGTCTATAAAAACAAAATAGGAAGAAACACTTTCTTTATAGCCTAGTAGGAAATTCGTGAATATAGTGTCTCTGTCTATGGTCGTGTGTAGAGACATCGATTGAGGTTCAGAATAACGTTTCGCTGAGTGTAGCAATACGATAAATTTGGCAAAATTTTGGAGAAAATTAAATTGCGGGTGCTATAAATTTGACTTTTTTATTGATAGCGCAAGTTTCAGTATACATTCGTTATGCGATTTTTAGCCAATCGATACAGCATGCCTGGTTGAAGTATGTTGTTTGTATGTTTTGATGCAAATCGCTCACTGTAATTGGTCGAATTGTGTTTATATTTTATACCGGCGATAGTGGCACCGATCTTCACACGGCATGACCGGGTATCGAATCCCATCCGGACTGTCCTCCGCAGTGAGGACTGACTATCGAAGTAGTGGTGAAGCCAAGAAGCAGGGTTCTTTATTTCTAGTTTTCCACATTTATTTGTACTATGTTATGTGCATTTAGTAGGTACCTTGCCATTTAGTTTGTTATAGTTTTTTTTGTCCGCTTCACTGTCTCTATCTCGTGTGGCGGTATAGTGGCAGAGGCGATATCGACGCCGGTCTTCAACACGGCAGGACTCAGTATAGAATCCCACCCGGACCGTCTCTCTTTATGCTAGTCTGACTGTTGAGATAGCACGAAGTAGATCCTATAGTATAAACGCGAACAGTGTCAATCGAGAAAATAAGAGAGAAGCAGCGCAGGACCAGAAGGACGAGATAGGCCTCTCTTCAAAGTGTGAAACAGCCAGAATAGGACGCGTTTTTGAAACCGACCACCGATCACCGATTACCGATCACCGACCCACACTCGATTGAAATATAAAGTGTAAAAAGGAAAAAGGTTACAAAGTGTTTTTGTGGGGTACCGGGAGCAGCAACACTGACTATCTAGACTATCCATAACTCCTACGAGGATTATCAAGAAAGTCAGTAACGGCAAACCATGTTTTCTTGAGTTTATAGATCTAAAATCGAGATGAAGCCTGTTATTGATCGGTAGTTAGATTATGCATGACTATTAAACAAACTAACAGTGTATTTTTAAATATATTTTATATGTTCATATTTCTTCTTCTTCTTCTTCTTTCTTGGCCTAACGACCTTTTAAGGTCATGCCTGCCATTTCTGGCTTACTAGACTAATTGATACCGCAAATTTGTCAATCCTCACTACGGGGGAACGGCCCAGATGAGACTTGAACCCCGGGCCTGCCGTGTGAAGACCGGCGCCGCTGTCGCATCACCACCGGGCCGCCCCTTATTTATTAATATGATTTTGCAATGATCAAGACAAATGTGCAGAAAATGCACACACAAAACAACACCTTAATTGAAATTAACAAAAAAAAACCATAAAAATCTACAGAAAATGCACAATACTTATCAAACCATAAGGTTGAATTTTTGCAATTTTTCCATACACGGCCAAGGACGTAGATTTCGTACGAACGAAAAAACACACTTATACTGATACACACCCACTACCAGCACCGACTTGATCGTTAAAAAAGGTCAAAACATTTGATTTCTGCCAGTAGCGCGGTGTGCGTACAGGCTTATCAGCACGCAGTGACTTTGGCACTGGACAAGAAATAGATAAGAAAACGATTAGAATTTGCGATAACGTGAGGCATTGATTTTTGGCTAACCAAATGGACTCATGTCATTCACACTGTTACCGCAGGGCAGTCAACAAGTGACAATCGACAATTGATCACTCTGAACGAATAGCGCGTAAACATTCGTTGTTCGCATCTTTTTGTTTCACTGTAAAGAAGATAAAGCAATCCAGCTTTGCTAAGAATAAACGGGTTTTCGTTTGCAGCATCAGCAACGACACGAAAATTAGTTGTGTAACAATTATAGTATTGCGATTAAGTTCGTGTCCAAAGTGTAGAAGACGCACAGTGTGACTGGATCGTCGGAAGTCCGTTCCAGCTCAAACTTTTGGCAGAAATTTACCAAGAAGATAAGACAATCATCACTAACTTTGGCGCTTTATTGGAACGATATTTAGAGAAACAGTTTCATGAATCTAATCAGCGAGCGATACAGGTGATGGGCATTGGGCAGCAACGAATGGCAGCCGAAACGCTGAAGCAGGCAGCTCATGAAGGCCACTGTGACTTAGCGGCACTGTTAACCTTTTTTCCGGAGCAAAAGATTGACATGTCCAAGTTTGTCTTTCTGCTCGACATCGGTTTAATAGTGCTTGAAGACAATCGGATGCGATTTGAACACCGTCTGTTTCAGTACTACTTCGCTGCAGAAGCGTTGATGAGGAGCAAACCGGTCGTGTATGGCGATGAGCGCTTAGTGCAAATTTTAGACGATCCAGCAAACAAACAACTGTTTAAGCTTCTTATGTACCACCTCGGCAAATCGAAAAATGCACACTATCGCGAACATTTCCATAGGTTTTCACTCACTCAAGGGCAACATATCACATCCGGCAATCGTTAATCAAATCAACAACAAATGAGTACATAAATTTAGAATTCCTTGCTCGTCTTCCTACCCTTCTTCTCGTTCAATGGCAGCAGGATAACGGTGTTGGCATGCCCCGGTAAATGGGGTTTATGGTATTAAACGTTGTATGCCGTCGTGGGGATGATCAATAAATAGTATAAAGAAATGTTCATGTCCTGCTTAATGGCAACATCAATCATTTCGGAAGGAATTTTCTAATTACATCGCACTACGTGTACCGGCAATTAGTGCACAATCGCATACTGAACTGAAGAGAACAGCGATCGAAAAAGAGGAAAGGGACGAGCAAAGGTGGAATGGAAACGGCCCGGAGTCCCACGGTGCCAAACTGCTGGTACAGAAGGTTTGCATAACTGCAAAGGATGTAAGAAGGGATGCAGTTATCACTAGCTAGCTAGCTAGCTGCTGGAAGCTGTTTCGGTGTTCCCGGTGGTGTGAGTTGTTGTTCTCATTAAGAGCATTGTTAAGACGATGCAGCAACGAGAGTTTATACTTTGATAAATTATGTCGTTCTTCAGCGATAAACTGCAGCAGGCATTTCTTAACAGGTAGCCGTCATTACCTACTATTACAGTCAAATTGTGAGTGTCGCTCCATAATATTAAGCATGTGTAGCTGTATAAAAAAGTAGCGGAATAGAAATAATAGATTTAGCGTTTTTTGAACGATTATAGAATACCAAAATTCCCTCGCGTATTATGAAATATTGATACAAACAAAGTCGACAAAATCAATATTTGTTAGAAAAGTAGAAGCAATAGTTAAACTAAAAACACAACATATTTATGAAGTGTTTTGAATGTAACGAATAAGATGTTTTTGAAGTGACTAGGTTTTTGATGAAAAATGTAAATAACGAGTAACGGTATTTGCGCTTTTGAACCTCAAATATGTTAAGATTTAATTAGTTTATGATTTAGTTTGCATCCTCATTAACGCTCTTTAACGTCTGGAGGAATTTATCTAACATTTCTGGTTTCCTTCAATTAGTGGTCTTCCGTGATTGGATAGGCAGTCCTGGGTACAGAGGAATGATAAGGTGGTGATCAGGACTAATGTGTAAATTGACATAATAAGGATTAAATTGACATAATAAAATTATGTGGATCCAATTGCCATCTATTTACCTAACTAATTTATAGTGTCTAATGTTATAGTTGATTTGTATAGCTTTTATTCTCTGCAGGTAATTTTTCGTTTACACTGATGTTAGTAAAATATTTTTTTTTATTCATATAAAATGGCCTGGGGTTCGAATCCCGGCGGACCGCCTCCCCGTACGCAGGACTGACTATCCAGCTACGGGTAAAACCAAGTCATAGAAAGCTAGAAATAGCAGGCCAAGACCTTCCGAGGTTGTAGAGCCAGAGAAGAAGAAGAAGAAGAATGGCCTGGCCGTATTGCTATTTGTAAAATATATTATTAGCAAACAAATAGACTTACCTTTGGTTTACATATACTATTTTTTTTGTATAAGTAAAAATAGTTTTAACTTTTATAAAAGGCACCAGTGGAAGCTGTCATTTTCAGAGCAGTATACATACATTCAAAAAAAACTATTATGAAACCAGTCAAAAATATCGATTCCCACCGTCTCAACATATCGCATCATGCCAACGTGGTATATTAATAAAGAAGTCTCGTAGATATCTTTGCAGTTTGGCACTAATAACGATTTTTCGTCGATACAGAACGTTTACTTGTAAGCCGTGTCTGTTATTACTAGATAGATGTTGTGTGTTAATAGGTTTTAACTATTTGCTTCTTCTGTTGACACATCAACCTCAAAAGGAATTGGCTTACCGTTTCAGATTTAGTTAATCTTATAACCGAATATTCAGTTTTCCGTACTGGGAGCTTATTATTTATCTTTCCTGTCGTGTAAAAGTTCAGCGGCGCCTCTCGGTTATGCAAGAAAATAAAGTATTGAGCCAAAAACCATCAATGTTAGAAACTATGTATAAGTAAAAATTAACTAATACTGTAGATCCGCATTCAAAGTCAAAATTGTAAGAGTTGATACCGATAATAAGATATTCTATGTTGTAGTTGTGGCGTGTTGCAGAATTTCTTTCTCTAAATGATTGTGACTTTACTACATTGGCTGACCATTGCAGAGTTGTTAGGTCTGTCCCAATGCTGTGGACTTTGATGTTAACAGGGAATAAATAATCATCAATCAGTGGTCTTTGAGAGATCCGTACGGATGAGATTGTTCGAACGTAGTTAGCGCATGGAACAGTGAATCAATCTCATTTATTAGATGTACAGCACAGTATTATTGGTCATACGTTCCTTGTGCACAATTGTAATAAAAGTCGTTTAAAATGATACGTGTAGATTTGCAGATTTCTAACGTACCGTTTTAGAAACATTTTACTCGATGAAACATAATTTTGTCCAGTCACTATAGCAGTGTTTCTACTCGATGATGCATTACAAAAGGCTTACGGAAAGCAATACTCCTGCAGGTGTAGCAGGCGTAGGTTTGAGATAGCACACTTTCTACAAAAACAAAGGGATAAACCTCACTATCGCATTTCGGTTACGTTTGCTATTGCACTAAGTGCTTCTTAGTTAAACAATTGTCCAATCGAACGATTGGTTGGGTTGCTATCAGTCGGGCCCTCAAAATGTATCAGGCTGTGGATGCTGATTACGATACGTACATATAAATTATTACTTCGTACAAATGGACTAATGAATTGTTCCTTGAATGGTGTGCAGCAGCGTGTGATAGTGCTGGCGATTCATTGAACATGTTTTGAAAATATCGGTTTTTGTTTAAGTTTTTTTTTTCATAGTTTAGTAAGATTTGATACTCCAGTAAAATAATAGCCATTCCTGAAAGACGTTACCATTGGAAGAACGATGGATGCGAACTTAAACTTGTGGTATGTTTATACTCATACTGCCAAGAACTTGTTCACGAAAGCCACAAACATCATTCTTACAGTGGTTAGATCGTATACATACATTCAAAAAAAACTATTATGAAACCAGTCAAAAATATCGATTCCCACCGTCTCAACATATCGCATCATGCCAACGTGGTATATTAATAAAGAAGTCTCGTAGATATCTTTGCAGTTTGGCACTAATAACGATTTTTCGGCGATACAGAACGTTTACTTGTAAGCCGTGTCTGTTATTACTAGATAGATGTTGTGTGTTAATAGGTTTTAACTATTTGCTTCTTCTGTTGACACATCAACCTCAAAAGGAATTGGCTTACCGTTTCAGATTTAGTTAATCTTATAACCGAATATTCAGTTTTCCGTACTGGGAGCTTATTATTTATCTTTCCTGTCGTGTAAAAGTTCAGCGGCGCCTCTCGGTTATGCAAGAAAATAAAGTATTGAGCCAAAAACCATCAATGTTAGAAACTATGTATAAGTAAAAATTAACTAATACTGTAGATCCGCATTCAAAGTCAAAATTGTAAGAGTTGATACCGATAATAAGATATTCTATGTTGTAGTTGTGACGTGTTGCAGAATTTCTTTCTCTAAATGATTGTGACTTTACTACATTGGCTGACCATTGCAGAGTTGTTAGGTCTGTCCCAATGCTGTGGACTTTGATGTTAACAGGGAATAAATAATCATCAATCAGTGGTCTTTGAGAGATCCGTACGGATGAGATTGTTCGAACGTAGTTAGCGCATGGAACAGTGAATCAATCTCATTTATTAGATGTACAGCACAGTATTATTGGTCATACGTTCCTTGTGCACAATTGTAATAAAAGTCGTTTAAAATGATACGTGTAGATTTGCAGATTTCTAACGTACCGTTTTAGAAACATTTTACTCGATGAAACATAATTTTGTCCAGTCACTATAGCAGTGTTTCTACTCGATGATGCATTACAAAAGGCTTACGGAAAGCAATACTCCTGCAGGTGTAGCAGGCGTAGGTTTGAGATAGCACACTTTCTACAAAAACAAAGGGATAAACCTCACTATCGCATTTCGGTTACGTTTGCTATTGCACTAAGTGCTTCTTAGTTAAACAATTGTCCAATCGAACGATTGGTTGGGTTGCTATCAGTCGGGCCCTCAAAATGTATCAGGCTGTGGATGCTGATTACGATACGTACATATAAATTATTACTTCGTACAAATGGACTAATGAATTGTTCCTTGAATGGTGTGCAGCAGCGTGTGATAGTGCTGGCGATTCATTGAACATGTTTTGAAAATATCGGTTTTTGTTTAAGTTTTTTTTTTCATAGTTTAGTAAGATTTGATACTCCAGTAAAATAATAGCCATTCCTGAAAGACGTTACCATTGGAAGAACGATGGATGCGAACTTAAACTTGTGGTATGTTTATACTCATACTGCCAAGAACTTGTTCACGAAAGCCACAAACATCATTCTTACAGTGGTTAGATCGTAGACGAACTTTTAAGAAACATTGAAAGTTTAAATAGCTGGAATAGACATTTTGGATTGAGGTGTGGCAAGTTTCTTAAACGCGGCTCTATACACAAATGCAAAACTTATGGAGCTTGTTGATTCTCCCGTTGGCGAGGTAGTCTTAGAAGGAGCCAATAAACACGCAGAATGGGACAAAATATTGTAAAATAATTTTAAACAATAATTTAAATTAACAAAATTAATAACCATTTTCAGTTCTGCATAATTGTTTTATTATCGTTTTATTTGTATGAAAGTTGAAATTAATTTCCCTTTTGTAAGAATTTGAGCTTATATTTCACTGCCGTTTTCACGATGCAGTGAGAAACGTAAAATTGTGCGAAGTGATCGTCATTCATACACCGCAAAACAAGTTTAAGCACTATTTATGCTTCTGAGGTGTAGTGTGCAAGAGAGATTGTACCCGCTTGCCGTACAATCCCAAACCTGTCCCGAGCCATTAGGATTTGTTGGCAAAGTTTGTAGTCATTTGATTATTGGGCTTGGACGTTGCTTGCATGCGGGTAACGGAGATCCGATTTAACGGCATATATGGCGAAACTTTCCTTGAAACTCGTTTCAATGCAATTGTCGGAGCGAGTGTGGATGCCTTACGGTTGGTTAAAAATTACTGACGTTAACATGAACATATTGTTGCACTGGCAGGGCAATATTGTTTGAGGAAGAAAATGAGTTTGCTGGACTGGAACAGCAGAAGCGAAACACTAATTATGTGATGAGTGTTAAGCTTATGGTATTTGGGAAGTTGAATGTAGCCTTTGAATACATATATAGTTTTCTTAAAGACGTACATCGGATTTTAATATCATTTCATGCTAAATTATGGGGTTTAAAAGATTTGGACTCATTTTCATATCTCTAGCCATACGACTACCACAACCCATTGAAGGCTGGTCGGTATAATCCATGTTCCAATTGGATTATTATGATTTGACAATTCCCAAAGTTCATTTTGTCAATTGGTATATTGAATTTCCATCCAGAAGATACAAGCGTATGGTGCAACAACGTGCTTTTGAAAAAATGCACAAAAATCCATCCGATGTCTGAGAACGGGAGATGCTCTCAAAACCCTTCTTTGAAAAAGATTTGATCCTAAACCAATGCCCCAATACCACACAGGCTGTGATAGGGAATTCCATCAGAAAAATTAAATCAATTTAAGAAATTAAAAAGAAAGAACGCTCCAATTCCAAGCACACCCCAGGCGGCAGTCGCTGAATAAAAGTCACCCATTTGGAGAAATCACTTCTCTGCTTTTGCACTTACACCTTTGACATTGCTTTCTGCTTCCTCACCGTACGCTTATCGCTGCAACCGGCGCTGGCCGCTTTCTACTGCTGGACTTGATTTACGCTTGCCTCCACATGCACACGCAATGCATTTGGTAATAGATGCTGCCAATGGCGGAATCGAAGTCCTACGGTTGAGAGTTTTCTTTTCCAAATCGGTACACACAGGTGGAAAGCAAATTCAATCTGCTCTCTATTTTTAAAATGATTACAAATGCATTCCCGAATATTGGAGGGTGTGCATATACGGTACTCAATACCGGTTTGCCTCGATGGTTCACCAGAATGTATCGGCGGCAAGTGATTGGGATGACCGGTTGGCGACTAATGCCGACTGTTTTTTGAGTGCAAGACTTAGTATTTCGAGTATTTAAAGAATGCAGAGCTCTTGACATCTCGATCAATTTGAACAAATGTATCGAGTGTTTTTGTTTATAAGGGCATCAGTGTGATAAGAACGGCTAGAATCGAATGAAAATGTTAGAATGTTGTTAACGCTGCTCCAATTATACACAGGATATTCAACATATGTGATTATTGCTGTAAATTCTTTTTCATCTGATTTTTTCAGATAACAGTTCTTGATGATCATTCCGGTGAGCCACAATTATTAGGACGGAATATGGTACATAGTATACTTACTTTAACGGCTTTAAGTAGCTGTAGAACTGGTCTTGTTCCCAATCATTATCGTTTGTTAATGATTTTTATTTTCGGCCAAGCTAGCGAGAGCTACAAGACTTTGACTATCCGTGTGAACGACTCAAACGGGTTAAATTTTCCTAGGCATCCTAAACTGGCCTGCGATTGTGAGTCTTGCTTCTTTTTCGTTTTTGTATACTTCGCAAATTATTCAGCTCGTAGAAAATTGGTACATAATGGACTGCCACATTCGGTCGTCAGTCTGATGTACCATGCAATAAGGATTTGATATCGTGGATAGGTTTCTTCGTCTTGTGTCACGGCGTTTGATTTTATAAAGCGAAAGTCTTTGATGATATTCCGACTGTATCGCTTTTCCATAACAAGCAGGTCTAGTAAGACTGGGGTACGGCCGGGAAGATCGTGAGAATATGCTAAAAGATTAATACATATATTAACGAGATATGTCTTCTAATAATATTCTTTTAGCCTGCAATACTGGCGAAATCTGTCGTAAAGAAAACATAAGTTTTAGTAAAATTACACAAGCCTGACTACACCGGTTTTAGGAGTATAAAAGTGTTTTTTTTTATAAAAAGCTAAAAACCCTGTCCAGCTGTTTTCCCACCTCATGGAAAACTCGTTTTATTCTTTCAACACCTGATCCGTTATTTGTATCTAAGTTTAATGCGTAAACAATAAACAAAATCAATGACAAGCTAATGCAATGGTTTCGTTGGACAGATCTTTCATGCAGCATTCGCTCGTTAGCCGGGGTTTGGTTCTAAAACCCGTACTCTGCGAACAGCAAAAGTGCACGGTGGAATAATGCATTACCTATGGACTGAAAAGCTTATTTAAACACAGTGTGACTGGCAAATACCCGAAGGGTACATACATCACTCGCTCCGACACGTTAGTGCAATAGAAGAAAATCAAACGTTCTCGAGTCTCGAGCAAAGGGGATTGATGTTTCAGCGTGAATCTTTTTGCCCCGGTGTTTGCATTTGTTTGGTTTGTGTTATTTACTTTATTTATCTATAGGTAAAACTATCGTAATAATCCTTAGGGATTGTAGCAGATACCTTATGAACTTTCGTATTTCTTTAGAGTTGTGCACTAGAAGGAAGTCCTTCGTTTGATATGTTTTTGTTCTCGATATGTCAGATATGTTCTGTGTACTCGAATTTTGTTAGTCGAGCATGGTTTACTTTTATTTATACACGTTTAATTAACTCATGTTCAAGAGATATCATGGATTAAATACAATAGCAAAGGCTGCTTGGAAAATGTAAAGTTATAAATAAAAGAGATGTTTCCATTGCCTTGCTATACGTAGTCGTTACATGTGTGTGCTATTCACTTGGCCACTGATGTACCTTCTAATTATGTTACAAATGCATTTAATGCAATCAATGAATGTAGAACCGTACAGAGAAACTGCTTAAACCTTCATTTGATGTATTATTTTTCACCAGCCCGTGTTGGCATTGAATCATTCACAGCAATGCATTGCGGTCCAGATATTGCAAGTACGGCGCATACGTCCAACGAAATTTGGAAACGGTCCATAGAATAGCTTTTTCCGTCCTGTAAACTATACGGAGGTAAGCATATTAAGGAATCCATTGGTGAATCAATTCCCAAAATGCTACTCCTCTAAAACGCAGAAAGACATGGAATGCTACATGACACAGTACGCTCAAGTAGATTTATTTGTCGTTCAACTTTCTCAAATATCTGAATCGCATCCCGATCCGAAGAATGGAAGCTGGCAGCGTTTGGCATGGCCAGGCATGCAGTGTGTGTGTGTGTAGCAGTTTTGTCCATGTGTCCACCAAAGGATATATTTAAATCCATGAATGGACGAGAATCGAAAATAAATTTTATCGATAGAGATTTAGTAGAAATAATAGGAAAATGCACTCAACGAAATTTATCTTTTCACGATCCGTCTATTCTTGTTAGGTTGATCAATCGATGCTGCAAGAAAAGGTCGAAAAGGCGAAGATCGTTGGAATAGTTTTACTGTTCTGAAGATGATTAGAAAAGTGGTAGAAAAATATTGCTGAGCTTGTATGTAAACTTTATTGTTTACTAATATCAAAACCATGTTAAATGATTTCGGCGCATGGTGGTTTACTCGGATAAGTGGGAATGTATTATGTACTATCGTTTTAAGGATAAACATTTATCTATTCTCCATGACGATCAATGCAGGCCCTACTGTTTTCAAACTACAACCATTGTAGATAAATGTGCGTTATGATTTTGTATTGGTTTTTAAATATTTGAATCTAATTGTATGTAAAGTTTTACGTAGTTCTGAGAAAATGTGCATCTTTATGCGTTTAACGTTTTATAGACATTTCTCAAACTAATCTTTTAGCAAATGCATCCGCTCGTATGGGATGCAGCTATTCGAAATCTGTTACCTTGCCTGAGCTGGCAATACATTCTAGCATCCCGGAGACGGGGATACTGTCGCGTCAAAGAACATAGCAAATTCAATTTATTCCGACTAACTTTCAGATATCTCGTTTTTTCTCGTAACCTGTTTCTTGTGCTTCGTGGCATCTATTTTTCGTTTATTTTCATGCGCTGACCGAACGATGGACACATCCTTGAACACAAATCGATGTTGGTTGCGAATGTAAGGTTGTATTTCAGGCCATGTACAGCACAGTGAGGAAATCAAATCGAGTTCGATAAGAAATACCTCGGCACTTTTGGAATGGATAAATGTTAGTAACATTGATAGGGCTGGATTTGTTTACCAACTAAATTGATGTGTATATCGTTACAAATAAATGGATAATTTGCAATCAAATGCTTGTTATAAAACCACAATAGTTTTTGCCGGATATGAAAAACTAAACTCCTCTTCCGGTTTAAGTACAAATTTGACGTGATTTGGATAAATCAATGGCGAACAAAACAATAAGACTATCCTAATATCCGTTTTTTTTAACTACTACTACTAGGTATGACCATTTCCTAATTTGAAAACAGCCTTAGAGACATTGTACTGCATAAAAGTGCAAATGTTGTGTTCGTTCTAAAATTTCCGAGATATCGCGTTAGAATAAACAATCAAATTACAACCACAAACAAACTATAATCATTGCGTTACAATTAAAAAGTATAAAACAGATTGTTAGAACTCTCGGTTCTTGGTCTGGAGTAGATGTCTATCCATGGGTCAGTAGAGAGGTAGATTAGTTCCAGGTTCTGAGGTAAAACTAGTTCCGGACCGCTAGATTCCAACTTGATTTAGAACCCAGCAGATAGTCAGGTATTGGAAGTGTTGGATGTGTGGATTTTTGGAGCCAGGAACACTTTCAGAAGGCAAATGCTTCGGTGACATAAATGAACGATAAATATAGAAGATCATAGAAGGAAAAGGAGAAGTTGGTAAAAATGAGGTTACGGGAGTCGCACTTTTATATCGATCACAGCATGTGGATGATATCGTTGGCATACAAACGTAGGATAAGGATCCTGTTCGTATGCTGAACAGACTGAAGATGCACGTTTCATCATATGAAATAGCTCACCATGAGCTATTGTGTTAAAGATCAGCATTGTGATGACAGTTGTCTCGGAGTCTTCGAGTTTCGGATAACTCCTTCTAGCGCCAAATTGAAGAGCAGACAAGCAAGCTCGTCTGACAAGGGCCCTGAGAGTTCTTCATCCACCTTCACCTGGCATGCGATGTTGGTCATTGTCATCCTTACAAGCGTGATCTGGTATGCTTGACGGGGATTCCAAATTATATGCAGCTTTTAAAACCAACGAATAGTTGGTAGGAGTGTAGTTGCTGCTCCGCCGTCTTCTCCAAGATTTGTCGCAGATCTGGGCAGTGGTTGATTTTCCGTGTCGGTATCCTCTCTCATAGTTTCTATCTATCATTTTGCGAATGGGACAAGTTTGAATTGAAAAGAAAGCTGCGATCAACACGATCAAATGCATGCGGGAGGTCAAAGGAGACAAGTTTGCCATATCTAGATGAAAATTTGTTATCAGATTGATAAAAAGTGAATTATAATTGATTTGATGATTGATGAAATGATATTGCGATATCTAAATTCAAATTCAAGAACATTGGCTCCATAATCGGCCTTTTTTTACGCGGCTCCTAAATGGTACTACAGTTAGCACTAATGCTAAAGTTAACACTAATGTCTGTAGCACTGTTGCTTTTTTGTTGTTTATAAATTCTATATATCCTGCAAATATTTTCAATAGTTTGGATTTCATTTCTTTGTTCAAGTTCTTTAACATTGGTTTTTCCAATTCCTCAGAAATAGATAATGTCATATCTAGTTCGTTTGCTATTATGTTTAAATTTTTCAATCGTTTTTTTAACTGCAGTGCATTCCGTAAATTTATGTTTCAAAGTTTCGCATTATTCGTCACTCGAATTCTTTGGATCTGGTATTTTTTATTATCATTAACTCTTATGTAGTATGTAGTTTTTTTTTTCATAATAATTCAACAATTACTATGAATATTTCTTCATATAGTGCTCCATTTTATTCCCGAATGTTTTTGGACTATATGTGCTAGGGGCAAATAATTTGAGATATTCGTGATTCTTAATAAGTTGAAATGGGTAGATATGAAAATTCATTAACAAATATGACTGTACTGTGGAGTCTAGAGATGCAAGGTGGATTTTCAATATTGTTTGGGTATTTTTTAGTGAAAAGCTTATAAATCTTTTCTTTCAAGTGCCAGTGTTTTAGAAAAGATTTTAACTTTTGGTCGGGAGTTAATAAATTTAAGCCCCTCCGTTCGCTTTGGATAAGGCAAGTTGTTGCATGCTGACTCATACACCACCCTTTGGGTCACATGAATTGCCCTAACGTTGAAGTCAGTTTGGCACTATGGTATTTGTTTGGCGTGAGAATGGATACTAGATACCACAACTTAGAAGTACGGATTTTTTTAGAGAGAATAGTTTTTTGTTATAAGCGAATGTTTTGGCAGTGACATCCCAGTTGAGTTTGATTGTTATTCTTAGAGAATTTGTGAACCATAATTCTAATATTTTAATTCAAAAATCTGTTGTAATTAGGGGAATAATATTTTTTTGTGTGTTATTGACAAAACCTGTATCTATTGTCTTTTGATTTTTATGCGTAGAGTTCTCGCCAGATGCTACACAAAAGGCGTCAAACGTTTGTACTTTTATAAATCTATTATAAAATATTTTAAATATTTCTTTCAAACAAGGAAAGCCCCATACATTATTATAAGTTGAATAATATTTTTTTGTGTGTTATTGACAAAACCTGTATCTATTGTCTTTTGATTTTTATGCGTAGAGTTCTCGCCAGATGCTACACAAAAGGCGTCAAACGTTTGTACTTTTATAAATCTATTATAAAATATTTTAAATATTTCTTTCAAACAAGGAAAGCCCCATACATTATTATAAGTTAATTAATAACATTGCAAATCATGTTTGGCCAGACCGTAATAACGTTCCTCCTTATCGGTCTCGGCATCTGCTACTGGGTTTGGAGACATTAGAAAACAGGCGTAGAAATGCCCAGGCATTATTTGTCGCAGGTGTTCTATGCGGTACGATT
>KZ063359.1:4153-30398 GCA_002091835.1 Anopheles maculatus | reverse complement strand
GCCAAATTGAAGAGCAGACAAGCAAGCTCGTCTGACAAGGGCCCTGAGAGTTCTTCATCCACCTTCACCTGGCATGCGATGTTGGTCATTGTCATCCTTACAAGCGTGATCTGGTATGCTTGACGGGGATTCCAAATTATATGCAGCTTTTAAAACCAACGAATAGTTGGTAGGAGTGTAGTTGCTGCTCCGCCGTCTTCTCCAAGATTTGTCGCAGATCTGGGCAGTGGTTGATTTTCCGTGTCGGTATCCTCTCTCATAGTTTCTATCTATCATTTTGCGAATGGGACAAGTTTGAATTGAAAAGAAAGCTGCGATCAACACGATCAAATGCATGCGGGAGGTCAAAGGAGACAAGTTTGCCATATCTAGATGAAAATTTGTTATCAGATTGATAAAAAGTGAATTATAATTGATTTGATGATTGATGAAATGATATTGCGATATCTAAATTCAAATTCAAGAACATTGGCTCCATAATCGGCCTTTTTTTACGCGGCTCCTAAATGGTACTACAGTTAGCACTAATGCTAAAGTTAACACTAATGTCTGTAGCACTGTTGCTTTTTTGTTGTTTATAAATTCTATATATCCTGCAAATATTTTCAATAGTTTGGATTTCATTTCTTTGTTCAAGTTCTTTAACATTGGTTTTTCCAATTCCTCAGAAATAGATAATGTCATATCTAGTTCGTTTGCTATTATGTTTAAATTTTTCAATCGTTTTTTTAACTGCAGTGCATTCCGTAAATTTATGTTTCAAAGTTTCGCATTATTCGTCACTCGAATTCTTTGGATCTGGTATTTTTTATTATCATTAACTCTTATGTAGTATGTAGTTTTTTTTTTCATAATAATTCAACAATTACTATGAATATTTCTTCATATAGTGCTCCATTTTATTCCCGAATGTTTTTGGACTATATGTGCTAGGGGCAAATAGTTTGAGATATTCGTGATTCTTAATAAGTTGAAATGGGTAGATATGAAAATTCTTTAACAAATATGACTGTACTGTGGAGTCTAGAGATGCAAGGTGGATTTTCAATATTGTTTGGGTATTTTTTAGTGAAAAGCTTATAAATCTTTTCTTTCAAGTGCCAGTGTTTTAGAAAAGATTTTAACTTTTGGTCGGGAGTTAATAAATTTAAGCCCCTCCGTTCGCTTTGGATAAGGCAAGTTGTTGCATGCTGACTCATACACCACCCTTTGGGTCACATGAATTGCCCTAACGTTGAAGTCAGTTTGGCACTATGGTATTTGTTTGGCGTGAGAATGGATACTAGATACCACAACTTAGAAGTACGGATTTTTTTAGAGAGAATAGTTTTTTGTTATAAGCGAATGTTTTGGCAGTGACATCCCAGTTGAGTTTGATTGTTATTCTTAGAGAATTTGTGAACCATAATTCTAATATTTTAATTCAAAAATCTGTTGTAATTAGGGGAATAATATTTTTTTGTGTGTTATTGACAAAACCTGTATCTATTTTTAACGACCCTACCTGCTTTATTATACGGTGTGTTAGTCAGACCTATCCTAGAATATGCTTCAATCTTAAAATGCCCACATTCTCAATTGTGGAAGCAAAGGCTGGAATCAATTCAAAAAAGATTTTCGCGTTACGCTCTGCGGCGCTTACCGTGCCCAGACCTTAATAACGTACCTCCTTATCGGTCTCGGCATCTGCTACTGGGTTTGGAGACATTAGAAAACAGGCGTAGAAATGCCCAGGCATTATTTGTCGCAGGTGTTCTATGCGGTACGATTGATGCCCTTGATATATTAGCAAGATTAAATATAAAAGTTTCAAGAACAACAACACGTAACCGACAGTTCATGTATAGACATTTCAGAAACACACTATATGGCTCAAACGATCCTATACTATCGATGGCCAGGACATTCAATAGACTATCTGAGCACTTCGATTTTAATATAAGTTTGACAGTGAATGCTGTAAAGATGCTTTTGTAAAGATTTATTAAAAAATTGTCAAAGTAATGTCTGTATAACGTATAATGTTTATCCTGTGTAAATTAAGCCTAGTTAAGCCGTTCTCCGGTGGACTTTGTAACAATAAATACTAAGTACTAAATACTAAATAAATGTATTACAAACACAAAAAATCAAATATTTAGAATCAGACAAAGCAACAAAAAACACGAGATAACAGCAGCCCCACTGTCTTCGGTGTGTGAGCTGTGTTACGCGTGACGGCGGTTTCCGGTTTGCCGCTTAAATTGATATTAAATAAGCATCATCACCGTCGCTGAATGATGAAATAAAATAAAATAACAATAACAGTAGCGCAATGATACACGTCAGAAAGCGAAACGATTCGCGCTGCTTCCGGTTTATCTGTTGTCTGTCGTGTCTCGGTCGATTTTTTTTTGCTCCATCCCAGTTGCTTCGGTGCAAAATAGCAGCACGCGCGCACCGCACAGCACCGCAGCAAGTGTATGGTAACGTTTGCTTTTCCGAACCCGAAGATAGCAGAAGTGGCAAAAAGGTTGGTTATCTCAGGACGAACCACGGGGATGACAGGGCTTGCCCCGGAGAGGAGCAAAGTGCCTACTAAAATGTGTGTGCCTGCTAGAGCAAGACAGAACGGCAAAAGTGTGAGTGAGAATAGGGTGGAAAAACACATGGATGAGATGGTAGAGAAGAGACGCGCGGAAGAAGGGTAGATAGGGTGGAAAAATTTAGAGGAAAATCGACAGTGGTTGCGGTGCGCCAGGTCGAAAGGAATGTGACGAGTGAAAGAGTAAATAAAGTATGCAATTATGATCTCCTTTTATCATGCTGTTTCAATCCTATTTTCCGCCTGTTGTACGATACCATTAGCATACTTTGATAATGCTGCTGCTGTCGGTGGGCGAACGGGCGGGAGGTCCCGGGGGCGCGCAGGAGCGACCGTTGTGTGCGGTACGTTTAAGTGATTGTGTTGTGGGAAAATAGCTTTGATCATATTGGAAATTTTGCCAGACGTTGCCTGTGCCTGCCTGCCCGACGTGCCGTTTCGTACCGGTTCGGGTGCCGTTCGTGTGTGGAAATGTCAGGCGGGGAAAATTGTTCGAGCAGTGTTCGGAAAATCGTCGCACGCCAGCCCTCGACAGGGGAATGTGTACAGTTTTGTTTTGATTCCATCCGTTCGTAGCTTCCAGCAGAAGACGCGAGGGTTCGTGAAATAATTACATTATTTCCCCTTCTCGCATGGTACGTGGTCGTCGGCAAAGTTCTCCTTATTTATATCGTGTCCTTCTGCCCGTGCCTGTCCTCCCGACACACGCACACCCACACCCACACACACACCAATACAATGTTTCACTCCGACACACAGCGCAAAAGAATGCTCGGCTGTGTGGTAGCCATAAGCGTGCACATAAACACAGTGATATTCATTCAATTACAATTATCGTAATGGCGCCAGATCGTCCTTTAGTGGTTGTGCCGTAATCGAGAAAAGTGGCTATTGTAAGGATGGTTGGGGGTTATGGTGGGGGAGGTGGAACCGGCAGGAACGGCGGAGGAAGGTCGGACAGCTCGCTTCGTTAAAGAGAATCTCCGAGCGAGCCGCCAGAGAGAGAGACAGAGAGAGCGCGTTGATGTGCTGCTGGCGAGAAAATGTATATGGTGGAGAGTGGTTCTCTCTGTTTTGATTTTTTCCACCCAGGACACAATGGGGACCCTCGGTAGGTACACACATTCTGCGCTCATTTTCCTGCATTCGAGATGTTTTGCAAAAGACAAGATGCTTCGGAAAAGCGGCAACATTTGTGTTGATGATCGCATACCGTAAGGATGTGTTTTGCTGCCAGTGCGCGCTCTGTCGCCATCGTAGCAGTGTCGTGAAAAAGGGTTTTCCGGTGGTTTGAGTTGTTAGTAAAGGGAGCGTACGGTGCTGAAACTTGTGTGCGCACAGTGAATTGAAAACTTCTGGTTGGGAAAGTGTAAGTGATTGCAATTATCCCGTGATTCGGTGCTGAGTTTTTGTTACTGGCAAAATTAAGTTTTAATTACACTGCGACGTATATTGTAGCATGTCGGGAGAGAAAAAAAGGGGGGGTTTTTGCGTGTAGTGTATGAAGAATCGCATTAATTATCTAACATTTTGAACATAGCGTTTAAAGTTAGTAAAGTAAAGCAAAGTATGAGTTGGTTCGAGATTTTACGTTAGCATCTTAGTACTGATGAAAAATGCATTTTTATCATTTATTTTTTATTTGCATTAAAACTTGCTTACGATATTCTACTCAAATTAACACAATGTTTAATGTTTAATCTTGAAGCTAAATTAATGCCTCAAACATTTATTAAATTTTTTTATGTCTTTACTTTGTGAGCAGAAACACAATTTGGAAACAGGGAATTTAAATACATATTTTTAGCAAACTTCATTCTACTTTCTTATACCAATTATAATTTAAATTCTTAAAGAACTGTTGGTACGAAACAACATGCTATATAGTTGAAATGAAAATTTTCTAATGAAAAATCACTGTTGCGGAAAATTAGGCATCATTTATACTTGTGCATCATAACAAACACCCGCTACACTAACAGTGTATAGGCATACGAAGCAGACGAAGCTTTGTTACCATCTCTTGTTCTGTGAGTGAATCAAATAAACGCCCGCGCGCGTGTGTGTGTGTGTTATTTTTATCTAAAAGTAGACAACAATAAAAAAAAACAGGAAGTTAATCTATAACCAAACCCTCTAAAGCTGATACTTCCAAAACAAACCAATGCTTGCGAAATACGTCTCAAACCTGTGGTAAATATTAACAGCGACCACTCCGCATCAATTGTGGTAAGTGCACGTTTCAATATCGTTGTATAAAAGTAATTTAATTTCGCCATCTTTAATGAATGACCGTACCAAAGCGCGTTTCACATCGGTTCGCTGTTGGCTTCAGGATTTTAACACATTTCCCTTATGACCTTCCATTTTGTCTATTAAATGTTCCGAGCTACTAACGGCAACGGAAAAGCCGGGGGAAAAACTCGTTTCGATACAAAGAAAAAAGGAACCGGCAGCCCCAAAAACAGAAGGGTGGAAATAGCGATTTGTTGTGTATATTGTGCAGGGAGCAAGAGAGACAGAGAGCCGGATAAATGGGGTTTAAAT
This sequence comes from Anopheles maculatus, assembly GCA_002091835.1. NCBI lineage: Eukaryota > Metazoa > Arthropoda > Insecta > Diptera > Culicidae > Anopheles > Anopheles maculatus. Next base: position 25,267 of record KZ063359.1, on the reverse strand, counting down.
GTACGACGCTCAAATGATGGCTGGTGCGAGCACTGTAACATCACATAAAGAAACCGCTCATCTGTATAAACAGTAGCGCACAGCAGTGTGAGAATGTGTGAACGAGAGTTATCTATGGAAAAGGTTTGCCCGAGTGGTTGTTGTAGATTTGGTTTCCTTCTTTAGCTGCCGAGATTCGATTGACGCAACGACATGTACGCGCTACACTAGATATTGGTCGTGTAAGAAGGCAAGGAATGCTGATTGATTGACATTGTTCTCAGACAAAATAGCTCAGTGAGCACAAAAATCCCATCTCAAAAAACATAGATGAAAATGGAAACAGATGATAAAAGGATTTTTGTTTTGTGCGGGAAGAAATAAAAGCATGTTTGCGCAACATGTGATAGCACGAACGTGCGCGCATTTTTTATGAGAATAATTATTTTTATATTACTTTGGTACGTCATACAATTAATTTCATTGCGTAAATGTGCAAATTTGTGTACAAAACTTGGGTGAAAATTCTTCGTTAATGGTAAACTGTTATCAGCGCTTTTGGGCAAAACACACAAACAAATGCTGTGTATCATTAGTACTTATAGTAAGTGTAATTTACTTGCAAAGCTGTCCAGCCTCTAACATACATAATTGTAATCGCACTGGTTGCTGTAAATAATTTCTAGCCACGTGCCACTGAACGAACCTACCAGTGCGAGGGACCGCGTTTTCTTCGGGCGGTCGGAAAAATTATGCTGTCGCGCGGCCAGGGGAAAATGTGTTCATTCTTTCTTTACTTTTCCCATTTCCGGTCTCCTTTTCAGCGTCGCGCGATACGCTACAAAGCATCAGCAACAAATGCCGCCGTGAAAGAGTAATGCCCTGTTTCGTTTTTTTTTTTTCGGGGAGCGGCACTTTTTGCAATCACTTGATTGCCATTTTCCGAAAAAAGACTCTCTCAGATTGGCTCTCGAACGGCAACTTGCAAGCGTGTGGTGCGGCATAGAGTAAATAAGGGCTTGAGGAGGAAACCGAGGAAACCGGAGGTGGTGGGTCTGGTCCGGTGGAAAGGGAAATGGAATGATGGACGTATAAGTTTAATGGAATGTGTAGGTGTTGGATCTGGCTTACCCGAACTAGAATGAGTTGCATTCAAAAAGGAAGCTCCCGTGAGAGTTGAAAGATATTGCTCCTACGTAGTACGTTACACACGAGAGCGCTCTGCGAAATAAGATAGATCGACAAAACAAAACAAAACAAAAAAAGAAAAGTGTGGAGAAAAACCACTCAAATGACTGTGTTACAAAACAATCGAGGGATTGATTTTCAGCCAGCGAAGAATGAAAAGACCAGTGAAATGTGAAAAAAGGCTCTCGCATGCTTTTGTAATCTTGTTTATTAGATTTAACTACGGGCAGGTTGTGTTGCGCAAAGTGCTGCAGGGAAAAGCCATTTGGAAAATGTTTACATGAAGGGCCTACCTTCTTTTTTTTTGGGGGGGCTAATATAAGTAGCTGTAGAACAATGGCATTAAAGATGATTGTGTATCACATTGGTCGAAAAAGGTGTCCAATCATCTACAAAATGAATGCAGAATTTTGGGAACATGTGCCGCAGAGTATTAATTTTCGTAACTATACCGGATTTTTTATTGCTTTATTAAAAATATATTTGAATTGATCCTAATTATGCTGGAAAATCATATAACAATAAGCAACATCGACGATCGGCTTACGGGATTTGTAGAGTAGCTAGCAGATGGCATTCTATTAGACCAATTAAATGAACCTTTTTACTTGTTTGAGCCTAGTTTTTAGAGTTCCACTTAGTTCTTCTAACATAGTGACGATTATTGTATGATAAACACACTGGTTCGACTTGTGTACACTTGTAACTCCATGTCCGTTTCGTTTTATTTGTGAGAAAATTCTAATCCACACCACTTATAAACGCCAAATCGTACCGAATCGTCATAGGGAAGTCCTGAAACCTCAAACAAACAAAACAGGCCTACAACACTGCCTACAACATGCCTGGTCTCTGCACACAGTTCACAAGCTTGTGCCGGCCTTAGCAGCAAGTATCTCGTGGAAAAAGTTTATTTTGTAGCTGTCTGCATCAGGCCACCGGTTCTGCCTCCCCGGCCAGGTTCCGTTGATCGGATCAGCAGAAAGCACACACTAACTAACTCGCTAACTAACTACCTAACAACAAGCATAAAATATATGCGAATGCCTCGAAGTCCGATATACTTCTAGCGCACCAAATTTTCCTCTCGCTCGCTTTGTGCACGCTGTGGAGGTAGGACTTTCGGACTAGGACTTTCCATCTAATGGGTAATTGCTTTCAGCTGGTATGTCTGCATACCAATTTATGCAGCCGGCTACAATCGTTCAACATATAGCTTGAAAACCCATGGGATATTAATCAGCGTTGGTCAGCTGAATGTAAGCCAGTTTATTAGTTAGCTTTTTATCTAATGTTTGTAAAAGATTTAGTCTAAACAGATGTTTTAGAAAGAACTAATGATAAACTTGTTTTAATTCGTAAAACCTTGTCATTACGAATTCTTCAAGCTTGAAGTTATTCGCCTGTGATTTGACAACTGTCAGATTATTTATCCATAGCTGGATAATCAGTCCTAAGTATCGTGGCATCTCAAAACTTAGTCAAAATAGAGAATATGTCCTATTTACTAGGAAGTAATCAAAAGGCCGCACCCTAATAACGTAATAAATCTGAGAGAAAAATGTTTCATAACTTGCATAATTTAACCTTAGAAGTTGGTCAGGTATTGGTATAAAGTTTTTTGTTCTGAATGTCTACAGAGTGCATTCACGGTTGCATCAAGATGACTGGCAATGGCTCGTCACCGACCGAAGAAAGGAAATGTTTCTGTTTCTCATTAAAATTCTCCAACTGTAAGTTCCAAGCAAACTGGCAATTTAAAGGCAACATTCGATTTATTATTTGCATGCTTGTTCAAAAAAGCGTGAAATGTGAACCATTTGTGTCCTGTGTTCTGTCCCATATTGGATGCCGCTATTTCTTTGTGTGTTAGTAAACTGAATTACCTACCGGATACCGAGAACCCTCAGAGTGTAGCATCCGAGCAAAGATGATCAGTACTCTACCAAAGGGTTTCTCTCCAAATTTACTCGCACACACACACTCACGCGTAAACCTTCCACACTTCACACTTCGTGAGCATCACCTACCAAATCACAATCCAGTTACTTCCGTCCCAATATTCATGGTATTGTCCATACAATCTACTCAGAAGGATATAACCGTATCGGATTCGTTTTTTATCGTGCACTTCCCCGACCGGCGGCCCAACACATGCTGTTTCAGCGCCATGCTTTTGGCCAGGTTCGGTCCGACCGTGCTAGGCAAACGCTCTCTAAGCGTCTTATGTGTGGATGGCTGGATTTGCGAGCACCACGTGCCCACTGGTTGACTAAAACGTATCGAACGAAAGGGAGTGTAACACACATTGTCTATTAGAAGCGTCCAACCCGTGGACGACTGGCGTTAGGAGTAACCGGCACGGCGGACGGCGGACGAAATCAATTTAATATTTTTCCATTTTCAATTTTCTGTATGTGTCCACCTACTAACTCTGTTCAATTCTGCCGACTCGTGCTCCATTCCTTACGCTTTTGCAATCCTTTGTTATTTCGGGAGTATATCACACAGAAGGGCACAAAATCTGCATCTCTCCGTACCTTCAGGACAGGCATTTTTTTTTGCTCCCGCACTCCTTTGCCATCCAATAGACGGGAGCATCATCCTGCAATGGCAAAACCAATTTTATAGATTTGCGGACAAGTTGGCCAGGATGGGATTCCGATGCGGCCCTGTTTCAACAATAAATACAAAACATGACCTTCTTAATAACTAATATCTTTTTCCACTCGTCTTGCAAGTGAAAAAAAACTACCAGGAAAAAAATTTTCCAAACTAAAATATTTTTAAAAGAAAAAAAAATGTTGTTTCAAAGAACGATCGATGGCCGCATTTTCTAATAACCATATAGGGCGGTCCAGTGGAAGATGCGACAGCGGCGGCACACGGCAGGACCGGGGTTCAAGGTTCGTCTGGGCCATAGTGAGGAATGACTATTCAGCTATGCGGTAACAATGAGTCTAGTAAGACAAAAATGGCAGGCATGACCTAAGAGGTCGTTAGGCCAAGAAAGAAGAGTAATAAGTATTGGATGATTAACGTTCTTATTCTAAACACCCGAACCTCATACGATAGGAAAACTAATAAGATACTTTTAATAATAGGCTTTTATTAGATCCGCAAGTAAATAACGGCCATTTTGAAATCGATGGAGCCAGCAGAACTGTGGCGCGCTTTTGAGGCTTTCGAAACGTCTTAAGTCAAGTTCAAGAATGACATAATCAAACTGTGTGAACAGTTTAATGATTATCTCGTGCGAGTAAAATTCCTTTTTCTTGAAACTGTCTGATTTTGAACCGAGTAAGGTGTTGCTGATTTTGTTTCAATCAAAGAAAACGGCAGCCGAAGCGCATCGACAACTTGTTAATGTTTTACGGAGCTGCTGCTCATAGCGAAACAAGGTAGTCGTGGAGGACGGTCAACGCGAAGGAAGGCCCGAAACGTTCACCGATAAACAATTGACGGCTTTACCCAAATCGCAAAAAATCTTGGGAACCCTCGGGTCATACCTCAACACCATCAGCTCGGCCGAACAATCATAGTTATAAGTATTTGGTTTTGTATTTGGTGCGATCAGCTCGGCATCATCTATTATGAACTTCGGAAGAATCAAACACCGGTGAACGCTACCGATCCCAATCAAACGGCCACAATACTCATCACGGCACGACAAAGTCATTCTGCTACATGACAAGGGTCGGCCGCGTGTTGCGCAGCCCTTAAAAAAACTACCTCAATACCCTCATATGGGATGTTCTACCGCCGTACTTGATGGATCTGGCACCATCGGATGTTCATCTATTTCGATGCACATGGGTTAGCTGATCAGCAGTTCTCGTCGTACGAACAGATCCAGATCTGGTTGAACACATGGATTAAGTCAGAGAAGGTAGCATTTTTTTCGCAAAAGGAATCCGCAATTTACCCAAAAGATGGAACAAAGTCATAAAGAATATTTGGTAATACTTTGATTGACCCACTTATTACAAATAAATATGCAAAAAATAAAAAAATAATAATGGGAAAACGGCCATTATTTAGTTGCGCGCGATTCAAAATGAATATGACACCGCTCACATAGAAAGCTGTTGAGCCGCATGCATAGAAGGGGGCCAAACTACATAGGCTCCATATTGTATGTACATTACTGACTTCGATCTTCACGAAAAACGGACGTATAGCTAAAAAATTATCTTCCAAAGGCAAAGATTTCTTCGGTGTCTAATTGTTTGAAACGAGGTGCACTTATTCTAAAACGATACATATTCTCCTTTCTTTCCGTTAGCCTTTCTTTCCGTTGAACAGTCAATTAAGATCATATAATTTCGCTCCTGGTTTCTGTTTAACAACCTGCTTAGAACAATCATGAGTCATCATTGGCCATACCGTCTCGCTGTAGCTGTGCATGTTTTGAAAGTTAAACTGATTCCCGGCGATCAATGCTACCAGAGCACTATTATCCACAAAACCCACAGACGTTGACACGTGTCAGAACGGGTCGACCCCTTCATTGCCATCGGGAGTTGGGTTTATATTGAGATAAGTATGGCTAAAGTCGTCGTCCTCCCGTCCACACGCTTCCGGTATTTGGCGCGGTATAATCGTGATGATGATAGGATATGGCGTTAAAACATGCTGAAAACTGCACAAAATATCATCACACTCCCCTTTTTCCAGAAATGTCCGTCCGCTCGGCGGTTTTTTTTTGTCGCCCCTGTTATACTTCTCGCTCACATGGCTTTCGTTAGCACAGACCGTCAGCACGGGGACCAAAAATCCACAGGACGTTAGGACGACAGGACGACAGGAAACTTTTAAATAGAAAGAAAACATCATTAAAGAATTTATTCAGCCCTCGTTAGAGAAGTTTAAATTCAAAACTTATTATAATTTAATGGCGGCAAATCAGGGCCGCATTATTATCATTTTTTGTGTGTGTGTTATTTTTGATCCCCTTTCCCTCTCTATCCTTGGTTCGTAAACTCTTATGCGGTCTTTCTTTGAATTTCAGTGTGTTATTTCTTCAGGTTCTTTCCTTTTTTGATACAATTTTCTAACACAACTGCCTGAAGGAGGATCATTAAAATAATCATGTAAACAATACGTTTATGGAAGTGCGGCACAGATTCGCATTACGAATCCTTTAATATGTCCGTTTTTTGATAATCAATGAATTTGCTTAGAAGTGTATTTCTTGTACTTACTTTTGTTGTTGTATGAATTTTTAGTAAACATATTTAAGAGAATAATTTAACGCCTGCAACTCACGTCACCAACTAGTAATAGATTTTCCCATGTTCGCTGTAGAAAAAGAAACCTACGCTCACATATTTTTTCCGTTACACACAGACACACAATACTTCGAGTGTATGTAAAACAACGAGTGCTAATGTTGATTGTGTATTTTGCTGCCAAGCCAAGCTGCGACAGCATAGTATAAGCATTCGTTAAATGGAATGAAAGAGAGAACATTATAAATGCGGTTCAGTCGGCGATTTTTATGGTTTTGCAACGCGCATTTCCAATTAATTTAATGGGATGAAATATTGATTTCATGTGAGTTGGACCTTCTCCTAACTGATTGTAGTATCCTTTCATCGCTGTCAAACTGAAATACTGTGCGCTAGTGGATATGCTATTGCAAAATAAAATACAATTTACCAATTTAGTTATAGTTCGGAGTTGGAGAACCACCGGACCGCCATGTCGTAAGCGGGCTTTAATTTAATAAATGCTTTTAAATTGTTTAACATGAATGATTCGATTGTATTGCGCCTTGCAATTTTAATTTAAACAATTTCTACTTTGTTGAATCTCATATTATTATTTCGATTAATAGGCAAACAAATTGATGATTTGTTTTAATGCTCTTACACTGGTCATTAGAGCAATTACTTTTGTTTGAGCTGTTTTACAAACGGTTGTTACAATTGCTTACTGGGTAGTAGGGTATAACAATGTCAATTGAAGCATGATCTCATGCTAGAACTGAAGAACGACACTCCCAAATATCTACAGCCTTCGGTCGGGGGGAAGGCTTTTATCCTTCGAATGTTCACACTATTGCCACCATTCTGCTTACTTTTTCCCCTGCCCTTTGCGGCTCGTTTCAGTTTGAGCCGCCTTTTCATTTTTTAATGGTTTTCTTCCGTAACGCGCGCGCGTTACGCCGGTAGTGTAATGGCAGTACCGACCGCGCGGAGAGGTACCGTGTGAGCTTCGGCCGATGTGTGAGAGTGCCCGAGTTGTTGCGCTTTGCAGATGCGTCCTGCGATATTCGGAGAACATTAAAATGCTCTTTGAAACATTTATATCGACTACAAGCAAAACCCATTCGCCTTTAAAAGCATTTCCACCGTACCGTTTCTATGTTGCGAACCCGTGGAGAATATCCTGGCTGCATTTTCCATACCATGATGTGATGCATGGTCAGAAATCTTCCCTGCTCTCGCCGCACGGCTTACCTACTCTGCGCTGCGCCTCGATACGACCTTCTGTTTCCTCACTTTTAATTGTGTTATACTCATCGTTTTATTCTGGAAAAAGAATAGATAAGTTACCGATAACAGTTGCGTGTTATTGTAGTTTAAGAATTTCATTCGGTTTTTGAAATGTTGGTTTGTTAGTTTTATTAGTTTTGCAGTTTTGTGACATAATAATATTTATTTTAAAGTTTAAATGTATATATGATATTTGTAAACTACTTTCAAGATTGTTCCTTAATAAGTTACCGATTCACTTCGTGTGAAACTTCGAACTGATGAACTTTCTATGATTCCAACATGGTTATATCCATTGCACTTTATCAATGATTTTTCGTTTTGTCCGGCATCTGTCGAAAGAGCTTAATGTTTTGAAACCAATTTTAAAAATTTTAAAGGTTTTCTTGTTGATTTGCAATAATTTTTAAAGTATTGTGCCCTGTACCCCATCGGGAATTAGTTGTTTTTTTCTGGAATATAATCCAAAATAAAGAAAAAAATAGTTTGGCCCACTTTAAGGAACCCAATTTGTTCTGGTGTCGTTACTATCCTTTCGCTATTTTATTTATTAGCTATTGGCTTTCCATCTTTCGTTTTAAAACGTAAAGTTTATTGTTTACTCTATGCCGCATAAGCTTGGTCTCACGCGCGTGCGTTTAATGTAACACGATGCAATGGCCAACGAGTTCGGTTTCGCTTTCTTTTGCGCTCCTCCGAGAATTAAGGAATGGTGGTAAAGGCTCTTTTTAATTAACTTAATTGATCGTTTTTTGTTGTTGTTGCTTTCTCTCCATTTTTTACCTCACTCTGGTATGTTACTTCATCATGGCGTCGTGTCGTTGTGCTTTCCAATTGAAGAAAAAGTTAGTCGGTAAGGTTTAACATGAATAGCGCTACTGTTGGTAATAGTTTTTGCTATGGATACATATCCATTTGTTTTCTATATAATATTGATTTGTATATAAAAAGTGGCTTGTATATACATTTTTATTTGTTTAACAACCTTCTCGTATAACTTCAGAAACAGAACAGAAATCCTTTTATGGCTCTGCTCTCTTTTATTTAATAATGTTGAAATTGTTTAATCTTACCACCAGCGTTACAGATGAGCTGGACAGTCAATTCACATCGGTGTTACGGTCATAACATGTATTGAAAAAGCGCATTTATATTGCTGATGAAGTCTTGCTGCGGTTTTGAAAATCCTGTGACACAAGCACACAACAATTAACTCGTTCACCACCCAAAAACCTCAGAGCGCGCTCCAAAGGGAGGCCGAGCCTTGCGTGTAGATAGATGAACAGGCATGAAAATGCAACAGTTAAAACCGTTCAATTCCATGATTGCATCCATAAATAAAGCGATCCACAGTAACGATACCTCTACAGCATTTCGTCGAATGTTTTACAATCAATAGAGGTACCACCAACCATTTCCTTTCGGGGCCTAGTGCCGCCGGTGGCCACCATGCTCTCAAACTCAATGTACTGCCACACGAGAAACAGTATGATTGATCGGGGCGAGAGCAGTGCGAACGGGAAAGAGAGTATGGCCGTGATGGGATGCTGATGAACAAAAACAAGCTGGAAACGATAAATTGCGGGCTGGTTTGGCAACATCCAAAGCACACATTTTCATCGCAATTAATTTGCATTGCCTGTTATTGCTCATCCCTCCCCCAATATGATGGCTTCTCGCGAGCGTGTGTGTGTGTGTGGAGCCGCGTGATAGTAGAGCGCAACAGTGTGTCTCTGTTGCACGGTGCAACATAAGTTTTTGTGCAATGAAAAACTATATTTTTAATATAGATTCAATTAAAGGTTCGGTTTTTTAACCATGCTCGAAGTAGTTGAAAACGATGGTTTTTCTTCAGCTTACATCAATTTGTAACTTGATCTAAAATGTTAAAAAAAACCAATCCACATTTCTACCAATTACCCACTTAGTTTTGTTTTTTGTTGCACTACTTTGTACTCCCGATTTGTACATCTGCTCCTCCGAGCAGTAAAACTTTCGACATGCATTGTAAAATGTTTGCTGCAACCGCGGCAACACGAGCGAAAATGGAGGCGCGCATAGGTTTGGGGCAATTTAAATTATCACCTGCCCAGGGTGTGCACCACACCCCGTCTGCTGACAATGAGTTCTCTCTACGTATGCTGCATGCATTCCACACCGCAATGGCTTTACACTATAATGCCACCCCTGCTAGAAACAACGAATGGATGGTACGGAATTCTCAGAAACCCGTCTGACACCTGCAATGCACACCCCCGAAAGGAAATGGTTGGTGGTACCTCTATTGATTGTAAAACATTCGACGAAATGCGAATGCATCTCGGGTTTCCCGATGGTGTTGGTGTGCATATGCGTACAAGTAAGTGATCCTGGACGTCATGTGCGTATTGGCTGTCGCAGGGCATCGAAAAGGATCGTAATAATCAGTTGGCAGTACGAACGAAAGAAAAAAAAGGACGCAATCAGAAAACAGCAGATCATTTACTACTCCCCCATGCCGCACAATGGCTGTGTGAGTGAGCGAGCCACTACAGCATTGAGTGGAGCACACTGGAAAAGGATAAACAATGTATTTAATATAGGACGTTTGCTCTCAGTTTTCCATCGAACACTTTCCCTTCCAAACGTGCTTCGTAGGGCTGCGCAACTGCTCCTCATATACTCTTCTCCAGCCTCCTGCTGCACCAACACACATACACACACACACATAGGGGATGAAATCCGCATGGCGTTGCATGTGATTATATTAATTACATTTTACAAGCAATTATAATATAAATTAATTAACGCGTGCAAAATTCAGTTCCCCATTCTCGTGGATGCCGCAAACCCTTGGGGGTATTATTGTGTGGAAGGGGTTTTGGCGAGGGCATTGCCATATTGCACTACAGATAATAATGATACAGGGTTTTCCCGGAACCGTCAGCGCTCAATAAAGTTTGAGCGAAGGTTTTGCATCTGCATTGCAATTTAAAAAAAAAAAACGTTTGATGATTCTTTGCACGAAACGAATAATATGTGCACGGGCGTATTATTATTGTTTCTTCGTTCCCAGACTGTGTTCAATAAACTTCCATTTATTTTCCCACTCTCAAGAGTGAGCAAGAGTTCAAAGCACATTCGAACCCTGTCCTCGAGGGAGCGATTGGGAATGCAAATTACTGCATGGTGGCGGAGATTATTATGTACTCGTGTGTGGTTTTTGATGTTGCCTTTATTGATATGTTGGTAGCTTTACCGGCGGTACGTAGGCCAGCTCGGAAGTTGCCGGGGGGAGGGTCAGAGAAAGCTAACGGTTCGCAGGACAAATGTATTAGAGTCACACGGACGCATATGAGAAAGAGAGACTTATTGTGTTGCCTGGGGTATTAAACGTTCGGAGGAACAGGCAGCAGGGATTGTATTTCGATGGCTCTGCACCGCAGAATTCCATGGTCAGCGTTATTGCAGCATTGTTCGCCGTGTTCCCACAAAACGGATTAATTCTCTTTACCTCTTCGCTACCCCAATATATCTCCCACCTTCGATGCATAACCGTAATGAGCATCGAGCAATGGTGGTGGTGGACAGTGAAACAAATTAATAAGAAATATTTTAGCGAAAAAGCCACATCCCAAATGGTGTGTACGGCTAATGGGTTCAACTTACCAACTTACCATCAGGGTAAACTGATCAAATAGCTTCTAGCGGATAATTTTGTTTAGCAGACTCCAACTATTAATAATTACATTCAATATTTTGGACGGAATAACTCTAGCTTGTTGGTTGTATCAGCTTGCTCAACTTAAAATGAAATAAATCATTTCTTCTTTTTAAAACATTATAATTCTTTTGTAGCCTAACTTCATCTTCTTACTTGGTACGTGTTCTAAGCCTGCTGTAAAGGTCCTCGATATCACTCACGGTCTAGCACCATCACTACATCTCGATTTATGACCTATCTCGTCTGCTCTGTCCATTTGGACGGCCTATAAATACTTTAAGGGCTATGTCGCACCTGTAACAACTTTTTTCAACGATATTTATTTGTAATATCGTTGACTGCGTCGATCGCTCGAGATGAAAACAACTTTTATGTTAATCTGCTGATAGAGATCGGTCAGTTGTACTTAGGAATGACTTAGGCGTGACTTGCGCCTGTCTAAAGGAAAGCGTCGCGAGGTTAGCTTTGCGCACAGGCTTTTTCGTCGGGAACTTTTTCTATGTCATGACCAGAACACCGGAGCCTGGCTAGGCCAATTTGCTACCTGATGGTTAGGTTACTGTTCAACTCGCAGAGCTCGTCATTGTAGCGACTCCTCCATTGTTCTCTCAAACGTGGCTAAGAGGGTACTACTACTGGGAACTGGGAAAACTGGGGTTTCCTCAGGCTGTCTGACTATGACCTGTTGGCAGCCAGCATCTTTGCCCGTAACTCAACATTAAGAGAGTCAATATTAATAGTAGTTGACTCCTACAATCGCTTCATTGATTTTAAAACCGCATAGCATAGCAAGGGTACATTGATCAAGGGCACGAGGCGTAGAGGAGCACAGCGAGCTCGTTGACTGGATCAAGTGGAGTCGGAGGGAGATCGGATGCAGCCGGGGGTGGAGGAATGCAGTCATGGACCGAGTTTCCTGGAGAATGAGTGGACATCAGGCCATGTCTATTAGACGTGCTCAGGGGCACGCCAATAAGGAAGAAGAAAGAATAAGAAGCATAGCAAGGGTAAAACGATGCAACGCAATGAACTCATTTGGAATCCCGGTCAAACTTACCAGGCTTGTACGAATGATAATGCCCAACATCACATGTCAAGTGAAGGTGGATGGAAAACTCTTAGGTCCTTTGCTACCACCTAATTCGCTTGCGCGCGAATTAGACTCGTCAGGGTCCGATGGGCTCGTCATGCCATGAGAATGTCATCGGATGACTCATGGACAGAGAAGACGTGGTAGGCTCAAAGTAAGATGGAGTTATGGCGTTGAGACTTCCGGCAGAACAGGCGGAATATTGGATTGATAGATGACGCAATATTGAGGATTTTTACTGTAGGCCAGGACCGCGAAGGGGCAGTAGCACATGTTAAGTTAGTAAGTGTGTTATGTTTTATTTTTATCAGATTATTATTATCGTCAAATTATATACTGACTTGACTACAAGTCGTAGCATATTGATAGGTTTTTCTTCTTAGTGTTATACGCTATCCTTGATCTGAGTGACTGTATTGCAATTGTTTTCATTTAAAGAAAAAACTATCTCATCAATAGCGATTAAATATAATTTTAATCAACTATCCTACAACATATCAAAAATAACCCAACCAACTGTTTTCAACGAATTTTTCTTTTTTACTTTTCCGTAAATATATACATATGTATTTCTCTCTCTCTCTTTCTCTCACAAACACACACCCGCACTCTCTCTTTCTCTCTCTCTCTCTCTCTCTCTCTCTCTCTCTCTCTCACCTTCTCTCGATTATTTCAATCTTCCAAGAAAGTACAGTAAAACCCTGTATGACACAAAGCCGCATCGTCATAGACACTCTGTTGTCATGGCGCATGATACCAAAAACGACTCCGTTGAAAATGGCTATAATTGGCAAAGTTTATTATGGAATCAGAAAATTAAATTAACCAACCGTCGTTAGCCACTTCCCTTCTCCATTATAAGGATACGTGGATCATTCTTACGCTGAACGTTGGGCATGCAAACAAGTTCTTCCGGCGAATTGTGTCAGCTCGAGTTTAAACCATCCGCCTGTTTGCCTGCTGGATTTAGGAAATTGAGTCTCCCTCGGTCGGAGATTCAACAGAGTCATTGAACGTGTGGCCCGGTGTGGCAACTGCTCGCGTGTGCTATTATTCGTTTTCATTGTTGCATAAATAATCAATATTTTCGTCACCGATTGTGTTTCAATTTTAAGCTTCTCATTGTTGTGATCTGTTTCGTTCGTTCTGTGAGGTTTGGCGAACGGTATCTAGCATAGGTGCGACATGAGTTGTGTGGTATTACGTGCATGGGACGTTGTAATTATTGTGTTGATGGCAATTAATGACTATTGCTTATCGTACGTAAACTAACGTTCTACGCTCTTTCCTTCTATTTTTTTTTGCAGCATGCTTATATCAAACTAGCCGGCAATGAATGAACCTGACATATCTTGGATTTGAGCATGATCAAGTGAATCACTACGTTGCGGGATAAAGTCATCAAGCGGCTATTATCAGGAATGCACAGCACTGAAAATGTTGCTGGTAAGTGAGAAATGTTGGTTTCCAAGTGTTGTTCTCGCTTCTTTGTCTAGCAAATCATTACCATATTGTTACAATACGCTTCGAAACATCGAACACATATTTTATTATATGGAAAGTTACGGTTCCTTCGTATGGTTAATTAAGGTAGCATAATGATCGTTGTCATTTGCTGATGTGCAGTTAACATGTTTTGATTAAACCCTCATTCAAATTACCATCCATCTTGTACTGATGCCGGTGCTGTATCAGGGCTTGTTGTAGCCGCACGACGCATAAAGCAAACAAACAGGAAAATCACATCCAAAACCGTGTGCTCTCGCTCTCCCGGTACCGGTGGCACTGAGCACACCCTGAACACTCAGAGACCATCACATCGTATGTCCAAAAGAATCGAGGGAAACCCGGCAGCTTGGCACGAAGAAGAGGGATGCGGTTAATTACTTTCATTTTGCGACGTATTTCCATTGTAAATCTAATTAAAATATTTCTCAAATGGACTCCTGCTACGGACGAGTTCGGTTTAATTATTCAGTCTTCATCTCATCTTCTGGCGCGCGCCCCCTTCGGGCAGGTAAAACTGTCATCTAAGTTGTCAAATATGCTCGACTAAACATTCGTGTGCGGCGATATGCAAGCGATTGAAGTTTTTACATAGAAACATAGCATTATTACATTATTTAGAATCGTAAACTGGTTACAGCATCTTATTCCTTTGATGTTTCATGTTTACCAACAACTGTTACAAGCTGTGTTGTTTATAGAAAAACAATTCTCCTACAACGTTTCCGTAGTAGCTTAACGTGATAGTAAAGGGTTTTTTTTTGTTTTGTGCAAAATGTGTTTTTTTTATTTAGTTTTATTTTACTTTTTCCTATTTCACCTATTCCTGCAATCAAACCGATACGCTTACGCTCAAGCCGATTGATCAATTTTACTAAAAGGTTTTCGATGCAGCCCAGACACAATCGATTACGTAATTTATTTGGGCAAGTGCATGATGCCCAATTTTCTTGTTAAAATCTCGGTAATGTAAAGACACGGAAAAGCAATCATCTCACTGTCCCTAGCTACCAAACTTATCCTCAGCGAATTGGAGGTATATCTGTGTGTTGTGGATTGTCGTAAATATATACATCACGCTGTTAATAAGTTGGTAACTGGGAAGAGTGTTTCATCCTATCAGTAGGGTTATACTAAGTGACTACGGATGTTGAATAGTTTATAAGGAACATTGATAAACAAGTGCCAAAAAACTATTGACAGTTTGCGAAAGCATTACAGCATTATTAAAAACACAAATATTTGACTTCTGTTACTGTAGCTCCATTATGCTGCAACTTCAAGCGCCTTAATTTATCTAATAATGCTTAGTGATTTACTGTACGCATCAATGGTCGCCGTCTCTATGTGCCGATAAGCTTCAACCGGTCGATTCTATTTCAATTACTTTTCTCGCCCAACTAAATCCGTAACGGTTCACTTTTACATCCTTATGGGACAGTAGAAAATGAAAATAACTGCAAACATAGAACAACGCGAAAAAAAAAAGAAAGAAAACATCAACAGCAAAAATACATAAAGAGTGGGAAACTATGGTGGAACACAACAGTTTCGTTGTTGCCTGGAGCACATCTATCTCCGATCGGGTAGATCGGGTAGAACGGATGGGAACGCTCTCCTCTCGGTTCAGATGTGCTCTTCGCCAGCTAATGGATATTGAAAATTGTTGTTTTATTTATTGAGATCTTTTTTCGATACTTTATCATTGTTTGTCGGTTCCCAGGCACTCCAACTTGATCTATCCACCTACGGGCGCCATGGTAAAAGCGTTCCGTATTCTCACAACATTATTTTCTGTGCAATTGTACCCAACACTCTGCCGACCGACCCATCCTTTAACGGTGGTGAGCAAGAATACAAAATACAAATAGGGGAAATAGGGAAAAAAAACAACCTGCTGGAACTTTTTTAAGGCCCCCATCGAAACCATCGTGAGCTTCAGTGTGTGATATTTTAAACTTCAATTCATCCACCTAATACGTTCGCATCCACATTTGGTGACGTGTTTTTTTTTTGAGACCAAGGAATGATGCTGCGACAAGAACCACTTCGAAAAAGGCCAATTGTACCCAGCTGGCAGACGCAAAAGACAATCGCAGTAGAATGGTATATAATGGAATAAAGCATCGTCGTCGTCGTCGTCGTCGTATGTGAGAGCGAGCAAACGAAATAGGATAAATTCTTCGCTATTCTCATTGTCCATCACAGTTTTCCCTTCCGGTCAAGCAGTCGTACCACTTGATCCTTGGGAGACAGTTGTGAGGTTAGGATATTGCTCACAAGCTGCAAAGAATGTGCAGAGGCTAGGCTAGGCAGGGGACAAACTATCCATACGACACAACACACAAACTCGACAGTATAGCCCCAACTCTCCTTCCGAATTCCAATTTTCGGCGATAGTGATGGAAATGGTAAAATTGGACTTATAAGGAATGAGGGAGACGAACAAAAAAAAAAACGAAGGCTGGTGTCCAGAGTGCCGGAAAGAATAGGGAGGGGAGTCGGAAGAAAGTCAATTCAAAACTGTCACCGAACCGGAAAAGTGAATTATATTGAAAGATTTCCATTTTCAGCTGAACTTTTCGGTGCCGTTTTGCGAACCCGATTCATCCGTAACCTATCCTTTCTACCTCCAATTTAGCGAAAGGATCCTAGATATTGGTAGTCGTTCGGCACCCGGCAACAACGACGACCCAATGAATCAATCCCCCGGTCATCACCATCATCACCAACATCATCAAAGGCGCAGGAGCAAGTTGGCACTGGCCGGGGCTGGCCGTTCGTTAAACGGTAATAGCACCAGGACCACCTTACTACCATGTGGTCGTTTCTCCGCATGGTGCCTTAGTTGAGTTTATGTACCGATTTCAATTAGTGGCGAATACAGATACTCTCGGACATAATGCTGCATAGTTATTCAGCGCCCGTTTTCACTGCCCCTTTGGTCTGTTTTCCAAATCTGATCTAAGAATGAACTCAAGAGCTCATGCTTTTACTTTATTACGAATGATTTCAGTTGAACGAGTTAGGTTTATTAAAACGAGAAGCGTTCAATAACAAACATTTGGGGGGACATTTGTAGTGACCAACTTACTTGAATGTTGTGGAAATAGGTGTGAAAAATCTGTTATAATATCTTCCTGGACATGGTGTTTGTGTGATGACGTCTATCTTTTTGGTGAAATGAATCAGGAAAGATCAATTCTTAACTATCTTATTAGGTCCGTTTTGATATCGATGGGGCCAGCAGAACTGTGGCGCGATATTGATGTTTTCAAAACGTCATACATCGTGTTCGAGAATGACATAATCAAACTGTGTAAACAGATGAGTGATTATTTCGTGCGAGTAAAAGTTCCTTTTTCTTGAAACTGTCTGATTTTGAGAACTTGTGAATATTTACCGATATGCTGTTCTTGCAAGACAATGTATTCGACGCATTCGAAGCGGTGATATCTATGTGGAGAACGCTCAACGTGAAGGAAAGTCCAACACGTTCGCTGAAGAACAATTGAAAGCTTTACTGGAGGAAAACCGCAGCTAAACGCAAGAAGAGTTTGCAGTCAGCCTTGCTGGGAGTAACTCGTCAGGCCAAATCGTTACGGTTGAATGCATTAGGCATTAGAATCATCCAAGAAGGCCCTCCGCAAATGGATACCACACGAATTGAAGCCGCGAACGCCGATACGTGTATTACTGGTTCAGCGGCACAACAGAGAGGACGTTTTCTGCACAGAATCTTGACGGGATACGAGAAGTGGATATTGTTTAGTAACTCAAAGCGCAAAAGATCATGGGGACCTTTCCCGGTCATACCCTATCAGCTCGGCTATAATTTGAAAGTTCTGTTGAATATTTGGTGGGACCAACTCAGCATCATATATTACGAACTTCTGAAACGGGGAGCAACAATCGCTGGTGAACGCTACCCAACACAATTGATGCGTTTAAGCCGATCACTGCCGAGCAAAACTGCCACAAAGTCATTCTGCTACATGACAACGCTTGGCCACCAATACCCCCAAATGACAACATCGGATTTTCATCTTTTCCGATCCATGGCATATGGGTTGGCTGACCAGCAGTTCTTGTCTTACGAACAGAACTGGTTGGATACCTGGGTTGGGTCAAAGGATGGCGCATTTTTCCGAAAAGGAACCCACGAATTACCCGAAAGAAGGAACAAAGTAATACACAATATCGTGCCAAATTTTGATCGATCCAGTTTTTACAAATATTAATGCGACAAGTTAGAAAACGCGGCCGTTTTTTATTGGCGCATTTAATACCATCAAACAATTTGCTGGCCCAGAGTAGTTGTGCTACTCGATTCTTTTTCTTCAGTTTGACTTAAAAATCTGTTACGCTATAACAGCCTTTAGAAGTATCTAAATATTATGCGCCTGAAACGGTAGAAGGATCCGGATGAGATTTGATACCAGTTCTGTCTTATCTGTCATCGGAATAGTTTTTCCCTGTCGAAATGTTGATACATCTAATGAAATGTGATTAAGAGTACGTTAACGTTATTAGACACACACATATGTGTATTAGTATCTATTGCTTTTCAGAATCTAAGAGCTACATCGTACAATTACCCTGAACGCCCAAACTTGAAGCACTGAAAGGTACCGAGCGAATACAATTATCCTGTTAATTTTCATCAGCAACCATGCGTTAATCACATTCTCTCACAGAAAATTAACACTTCGTTAAAGGCATGCCCGAAACACATCAACAAAGTTATGGTAATGTGGTTGATTTACAGCAGCCCTTTGATTCGGTAGGGTAAAAAGAGTGTACGTATGTGTGTCAGCAGTATGAAATAACACCCAATTAGAGAGGATTGTGAGCCAAAAGGATCCAAGCAAATGCTCCCAACGGAAACGACTGCCACACTCATTACGCTTCTCAAGCAGCGGCCAAAAGAAGTCTTGCTCGTCGCATCGGGCGCCTTGCAAGAAGGTTCCGTCAAAATATAATTATATAATAATAAGAATACTAATAACCTCTACAAAGAAAAGAAAACGTAATTGAAATTACTTTTCGCCAACGCGCGCGTACTGCTGCTTCGCCCCAGTGTTGCTGCTAATGTTACTAATTTCCGACGAATAATGATCCTTGTTGCATTCGCTCGGTCCTTCACACACATACACACTGTCAAAAAGCTGGAAGGCAAATGTGCCCAGTACGACGACGACGACGGCGACGCATACGCCGTCGAAGAAGTCGCAGCGAATTTCGGCTTCCAAACATTCATTTCGCAATCATACAGGAAGTCGGCCATTTTTGCAGTGACGCTTAATCACTCTGCCGTTTCTTGGGCCGCCAGGATATACGCAAAGTACGGAAATGTTGGAAGTGGCCAAAAACAAAACAAAACAAAAAACTGGAACTACCATCTTACGGACTTTCTAATCCTTCCTCTGTTTCCCACCGGTTTTGCTATTCTTAGATGCTTTTTTGTTCCACCAGGAAAAAGGCAAAACAAACTCTCTTCTCTGAGCGCGCGCCGGTCGGTGATGGTGATGCCTGCCAAAAATCCATCATTTTTCTTGAATAATGAAATTAATTTAATAAATCTGTAATGTAAACATCATCGTAATAATGTTTCCTCTCGCTGCACACTCTTCGTAATTAAGTAGCCGCGTAAGTCTCTCTCTCTCTCCCTCTCTCACTCTCGGCTATTCACTACTACTCCGCCTGCACATGCCGGCAGGAGGACAGCCATTTTACTCACCCAGCACCAGGAGACCGGGAGACGGACGGGTATAATTAAATGAAAACTTAATTAAATAATTTTCTGGCAACAAAAAAAAAAATGTGGAGATGCGGTTCCAGAAGTGTTGGCTGTGGTTGAATTTCTTTGTTGAGAGAAGCTGAGAGGATCGCTTGACAATGTTTCTTTTTGAGTGAGATAAAAGGAAAAATTCAATTCATAGCCTCTTTTTTCAGCTATAAAAGGTTTCAAGTCAACAATTTTGGACAACTTGCCTTGTGTTCCGCAACTGGAAACCGTTCTTAAATGTTGAGTTCGGCATGCAGTAAAATGTGCAATGGAAGTACTCTATTGAAATGAGTGATTAAATGTTGGGAAAATTGTAGTACCGTTAAGAAACTGGTGAATTCGTTAATTGCACCGGATTCGTTAATTGTGATTAGTTATATACTGTACATGAAGGTATACTTATAGGAATGTCATGACAAATGGGAATGTCCAGACTGTTTTTTTTTTGCAATGAAGCTCACATTCAACCTTAAACCAAAAACACATTAAGACAACACACGCACACACAGACAACACACAATTTTAATGGCCGGCTTGACTGCAATCCAAGAAACGATGCAGATACACGAATTTCGAAATCTGCCAAAACACAAAACGGGCGGTGGTGAGCGAATCATCCTCTCTTTTTTTTCCCTACCAAGGAAAGAAACCATTCTCATTCTATTGCACACGGTCAATAATCCAAAACAGCAGAACAAAACCAAACGATCAGGCAAAGTGCTTCCTAATGATGTCTGAAGCAAGAAGAATGGATGTCTGTAATTTTAGTGAATGAATGCAATTAAAAGCTTTTCTACTTTTGCTGTCAACTTGCACTCACTCACTCTCTCTCTCTCCATCTCCGAAGCTTCGGAGCCGTACCATGGCCCACACGGTCACTGCGTATTTATGAACTCTTGAGTTTATTTCGTCGTCCATGTTCTGCAGAGCCAGAGCCACCATTGTACTGTTTTGATGTTGCACATGTGGCGAAAAGTGGAACCAAAATGGACAATGTTATGGGGAATCGTGTGTATTGTAACGGTTGTCGAGTTTTATAACCAATGCTGTAAGAAATAAGCATCGCTACTTCGTTGTTAAGCATTGTAATTCGGTAGCAAATAATGTGTATATAGCTATACCTAGTACATATAATTCTTTCGTTTTCAATTTCTGCAGACCATTAGACAAAATGAGTAATTTGTTAGATTATCAAGCAACCATAGTTCAACGATGTGTGCAGTAAAAGGAAATCCTTTAAATCGCTCCGTTTTCATGTGCGGCGGTGCAGTGAGGTTAACTTTTATCCGACAATACACTGCAGAGTGCTTCCGTTTGCATAGCCAGCTTCTGTTGAGATGGCAGGGGGGGGGGGGGGGGA
>KZ063358.1:24214-43622 GCA_002091835.1 Anopheles maculatus | reverse complement strand
ACGTCCATTTTGTCCACTGTTTTGTCTTTTGGTGAATAAATTTCAGGAAGTACCGCCGTATTCGTTACCAATAGATGATTGAATTTGAGTAGATTGAATCTCTTGAACTCATGAATGGTTCGTTCAGCTAAGCGGGCTTCCTAGAGTTAATATCTCCGTAATCCTTACTTAATTACTTACTGCTTTTGATGTGGTTGGTAATGTCTTTATGGTTGTTGTTGTAGGTGAGTTCATGTTGAGCGACGACGTCCATTTTGTCCACTGTTTTGTCTTTTGGTGAATAAATTTCAGGAAGTACCGCCGTATTCGTTACCAATTGATGATTGAATTTGAGTAGATTGAATCTCTTGAACTCATGAATGGTTCGTTCAGCTAAGCGGGCTTCCTAGAGTTAATACCTCCGTAATCCTTACTTATGCTTGAGTCATCAATTTCTAATTTCTTATCTTGTGTATCTTGCGATCGCTGATTCTGCACTGGGGTGTTTTTGACCTCAAATGGATCATACAGATCATCGCGTTCAGCGCTTTGCGTTGATGTCGCGACAGGGTTCCATTGAAGTGGGTATATGGTGATACTGTTGTTGTTGTTGTTGGCAATTTCTGCATTATAGTTGTTGTAGTTCAAGAGATGTTGAGCGACGACGTCCATTTTTTTCACTGCTTTGTCATTTTTGTTTTATTTTTCCGGTGATACACGGCTACAACGAAGTCGGTTCATCGCGATTCTGTAGCCTGGTTGTTGCTGGTGTTGCAACTGTTGTGAATGTTGCTGCTACTGTGGACGTTTCTGCTGCTGCTGCTTATTCTCCCCACCAATCGCCTGCGCCAAGAGAGCAGTAAACGCCTTTTTCTCGGCCACCGGACTGTCCCTGTGAGTGAAGCGAGCGAGTGAATTAATTCATGCAAAATGATGACCAACGCGATCAATATACGTCGGTGTTCATCTTCAGCCTCAGTCGCTTGGAGATGGTACGCTGTGTATTCACACACAATCTGATGCATGTAACTTCACATACGCTTGCTTCATTCTTGCTACTTTGTTGTGTTCCACTATGGCTATTTGTGGAAGCACGGCAAGAACGAAAAATCGATGTAATGAATTTATTGCTGTACTTCTCGATAGCCATTCCTTCAATATCGCAAACGATGTTCTTTGCTGCCAACATCATTCCCTTCATTTCCCTTGCGTGCAAGATATGCTGATTCTGCACTAGGGGTGTGCCTATCGCGCTCAACACCTGGAGTTGATGTCGCGACAGGGTTCCAATGAAGTGGGTGTACGCTGATGCTGCTGTTGCTGTTGCTGTTGCTACCGCTAGTACTATGGTTGGTAATGTCTAGATTGTTGTTGTTGTAGTTCTTGTTGAGCGACGACGTCCATTTTGTCCACTGTTTTGTCATTTGGAGAATAAATTTGAGGAAGTACCGCCGTATTCGTTACCAATTGATGATTGAATTTGAGTAGATTGAATCTCTTGAACTCATGAATGGTTCGAGCAGCTAAGCGGGCTTCCTAGAGTTAATACCTCCGTAATCCTTACTTATGCTTGAGTCATCAATTTTGAATTTCATATCTTGCGTATCTTGCGATCGCTGATTCTGCACTGGGATGTTTTTGGTCTCAAATGGATCATACTGGTCATCGCGTTCAACGCTCTGAGTTGATGTTGCGACAGGGTTCCATTGAAGTGGGTGTACGGTGATGCTGTTGTTGTTGTTGGCAATTTCTGCATTATAGTTGTTGTAATTCAAGGGATGTTGAGCGACGACGTCCATTTTGTCCACTGCTTTGTCATTATTGTTTTATTTTTCCGTTGATACACGGCTACAACGAAGTCGGTTCATCGCGATTCTGTAGCCTGGTTGTTGCTGGTGTTGCAACTGTTGTGAATGTTGTTGCTGCTGTTGACGTTTCTGCTGCTGCTTATGCTCCCCACCAATCGCCTGCGCCAAGAGAGCAGTATTGTTTTATTCCAACCTTAAATACACTCGGCGAGTCACAGACATATTGTTTGGTAAACTACTTACTAATACTTGTGAATGCTGCAAAAAGAATGTGTTAATAAAGCGCGAAACGCACTACAACGTTTTTAACATAATCCGAACTCTCAACGATGAATGGTGTCGTTACGTCCGACTGTACTTGTCGAGATGCAATCGTTTGGCGCGACGGTTTGCGATAACGCGCTGTATGATATCGATGATCGCTATGCCAAGGACGGAGAAGAATAGCTCCGCAGCACCGATGGCTACGTTGCGGAATCCAGGATACGCTTGTCCAAAGTCCAGTTCGTTGATGTGAATGTGAATGTTTTCTGGCTTCGTCACTATACCCTTCGGCGGAGACTGTCCTTTGTCGACGATGCTGTTGCCTTCGTTGATGCTCGGCAACGCTGGTGGTAGCACGGGTGGTTGTGTGTCGTACAGGTTGACCGGCAGTGCATATTCTACGTGCGTTTCTGTTAGCTTGGTTTCCATCACCTACGTACGAATGGGTAATTTCATTAGCTAAAATTCGATGTAAAGCCATCGCGAAGAACCACATACCGCCGCTTCAACAGTCGGTGTTCATCTTCAGCCTCAGTCGCTTGGAGATGGTACGCTGTGTATTCACACACAATCTGATGCATTAACTTCACATACGCTTGTTTTATTCTTGCTACGTTACTTTGTTGGTAATAACTATCGCCAATTATTTGCCAATATTATTTATTTTCGTTTACCTTACTGCTGATACCGTCTGTCACAGCCGTTGTGGCAGCGCGAAAGGTACCAAAAATGAAGCAAATGAGTTTATTGCTGTACTTTTTGATAGCGATTTCTTCAAGCTGCTCCAATCGCAAAGCATTTTCGTTCACATTTGCAATCGTCTATCAAATCGATTCAGCGGAAAAATTCTTCCAAAAATTAAAATCTTAAAGATAAATCCCTCGTTTGAGATTTTGATTTATTTTAAGTCCAATATATCGGCTTGTCGCCGTATTCTAACCCTCGTTCGAGATGTTTCCGGAAAAACTCGCATAGACGATGAGCAAGCTCTGCACAAGCAACATTGACCCCATCACTAGCTGATGACATCAATGTGTTCAACGCTCTGTAAGTGATCTTATCATTATTAAATTGTTTCCTGTAGATTTCTTTTATTACTGCTTCTTGCATTCTAAATGAGTTGATGGTTGATGATTTTATAGTAATTTATTTTTACATATATTAATTCAGATGTCGTTCTAATGTAAAGTCATATAGTACTAGCCTGGAAGTGCTAGAAGAACATTGCGCGAGACGATATATAGTAAGTGCATCATCGTGTATTTCTATTTAGACATATCCGTTTATTCATTTGTTTGTTATTTCAGTTACGCTGACATTTGTACTTGCGGCGTTAGCGGTATACCTGGAAGGCAAATAAGCTTCCTCTTCAACGGTCCAGATTCTAGCAGACAACGAATTTCGAAATGTGGTTGCTTCGTTTCATAAAGTAAGTTTCATATAACCATAGACACTTAAGAAAATGTTCAATAATAGCTTAAAGAATGATGCAGCGAATGTTATGTGCGTTCTTGATGCATCAGAGTCGCCAAATTCTCATGTGAATTCTCTATACCATATATAGATCAAGACTTGCACCCGTACCGAAGACAGCTACGTAGTTGCCCAATTTTTTTTTATTCAAAACATAAACATATGCAAACATTTATTATGATAGATAAAAAAAGAAAGTTATAATGAAGGGTAGATCAAATTGAATCTAAGCCTAACAAACTAATGGTAAGTTCGTATGGATTTTGCGAATCAGAAGAGAAGCTCACTTGATTATACGAATCTTGAAACTCTTGATAATTGATTCTTGTTCAAAGAGAAAAATTAATGTTTGCTCCCTTTATGATTCGACCGGATACCAACAGACGAAAAAAGCAAATCGATATCACGTTACGTTTTAAGCAACCGGATGAACGAACGCACGTTTTCGTTTCCTGTTGTTTTTATTTGTTTTAAAACATTATTGCACCCTTGCAAACGTGTTCAACTAATCGGGTCTTACATCCTTTTCAATCTGATGCATCGCGATATAAAGTTTTCCGATGGCCAAATTGCGCACCCGTGGTTCGAATGTTTCGATCCATCGAGCAACTTCATTACCGATCACGGCCGATGTTGCTTGCTGTTGGTGTTTCGTCCCGTCGTGCAAATCCATCAGAGAGGGTTCGATCGTAGAGAGGTTATCCTCTGCCTGGGGCGTCCGTACTTGATCGTAAGTAACTTCAGCTTTAACACGACATGGGGCAGGACTAGGGACAGAGCAACTGCTTCGTGATTCAACGTCGGGAAAAACAGGGCCCATGTTGTTCTCGTGCGTTAGAGGAGGGAACTGTGGACAGCTGTTTTCTTCTGGTAAGAAAATTTGCTCCGGTGGGCTCAATTCGGGAGATGGTTTACGATGGTGTCTTATATAACGAACAGCAGACATCTGAAGTTTGGGAAAAGAATTAATTATTATACGTTGTTACGCGAGAGTAAACTAATAGAAACAATACTTACAGTTTCTACCATGTGTCTAGCAACATCCGTTGGTTCACACGTAAACATCATTGGTTCGTACGCAAACCAGCATGGTCTGTACACATCGTTAATATCTAACGGCGGGGAATTGATGACAATAAGTTACTCATTTATACTTTGATCGTTTCAAAACCAGCACAGCACATTACCAGAACTCACCTTTTTCGGTTTTGATGCTTTTTTTAACTTTTGCTTTGTATGTTCGAAAGCAACTTAGAAGAATTGACCATTGATGTTTTGCTTCTTGTACAGCGCAGTTCTCCCGTGTTGCTACCTCATTCCAAGCGACGTCCTGTTTTCGTTTGTTTTTGAAGTCCTTCGATGATTTGTTCCATATTATTTCCTTGCTTTTGACCGATTGTATCAGTGATAGGGATTTTTCCACATTCTACAAAGTAAATTTTATTTGTCATGAAACGGATTTCTTTCTGTACGATGTGGTATAGAAGGTAGCTCAATTGCGGTTCCCAATCTGGCCATATCGTCCAAATTTCGGTAACATAATTAACAGAAACCTTAATCAAATCACATTCCTATCCCCCGTGGTGCGATTTTTGTTTCACTATTGCTCACTGTAGTGAGGCAAACAAAAAATGACAGTATTTGACATATACCACTTGGGAACGGTTTGATTCATAATTGTAAACTGGATTGTGGAACCAAGCGCACAGCAGCTTGATTTGCTCTATCTGTAGGCAAACTTCATGAATCGCACTGTACAAAACAGTAACATGAACTATATCTTCAATGCATTAGCGTTGCAGTGAACGTTTTTCGCACTGACAAAGGTAACCAAACAACCATTCCGTATGCCTACGTTGAATACGAACGCAAACTTACCAGTTTTTTATAGTTTTTTGGTTTGATCTCCATGTTAGATGCTGCATATGGGAGAAAACACCCTTTAGTTAGTGCTATAATTTCTTGTATTTGGACGAATTTTACATAAAATCGTTCAAACTCACGCGTTATTTGCTACTGCTACTGCTGCTTTGACGATTGTTTACAACTGCTTTGCGCTCGGTTTGCTTGGCATGTTTGCGTCGTACACAGCCAGGTTTTTGACAGACATATCACACACGCACAGTGTTTGACAGTCTTTGCGCTTGCGTTTGCACATATGTTTGCTTTTGCGTTTTGAGCCGGTGCTGCAGTTTCGTTCTGATTAATATTTTATTCTTCCGATAACATGCTGACTTTTATTAGCAGTTAGATTGTGAACGGTTGATTTAATATTATGCCATCGTACGGTGCTCGCATATCATCACACAATGGGTATGTATGTTATCAGATGATACTTTGCCGTTATGCCGAACCGTTGATATCAAATTTCAATTTTGTATGTTTGTTTATATTTAAATATTTTAATTAAAATTTATTTTTTATTTGTTTTCCACACCGTGCAGCCAATTGCTTTATTTTCTCGTACGGTTGTATGAATGCAACGTTGCAATATTTTGATTTCGAGAAACGGTTGATAGCTAACCCACTGTCTTTCACCGATGTCCGATAACGGTCGGTACATTTCATCTGCCACCCTACGTGCTGCTGACACGCCAGGGTCTCCAGGTCTTGAGCTACGGAGGATTTGAAGGTGATCTTTTGCGGGCACTTAGCTTGAAGCTTAACTTTACTGTCCGCTTGGTTGAGCCGGAAGCCGGTGAGCTGTGGGGCCTGACACCTACCAATTTGTCGTCCATCAACAACGTAGCGGACGGTTCGTCCGGATGTGTTCGGTTGGTACTTACCGAGCGTGTTAATGTTACGCTGGGCCGGTTTGCGATTCGTGGTGATCGGAATCTGGTGATGAAGAGCAGTCGCAGTTATTATACCGTGCGGATGGTGTTTGCTGTACCGGACGGCCGTGAGTACACACCGTTCGAGAAGCTTTTCCGTCCATTCGCCCGTTCTACCTGGGTGATGGTGATACTGTACCTGGTTGCTGCCGTTTGCGTCATCGGTGCGATCGAGTTCAGTCGACTGCCGAACGTACGCGTTTGATTTGCCTATTCGCCGTCTGAGCCTACATATGTATGTATAACTGAAAAACTCCACCTTAAATCATGTCCGCATCCTGTAACGAAAAGATGATCGCAATAGTTGGAGTAGTGTTGGTGGTGTTGTTATTAAAATCTTACGACTGCACACCGGATGTTGGTATTAAGCGTTTGCTGGTGCGGGACACAGTTGGCAACCATTTTTCGGAGGTGATTGTGAACGCTCTCGATCGGTACTATGTGCAAAATCACTCGTCCACACTTCTGATGCGTCTGTCCACCGTCAGCCGGCAGACGTACGACCTGCAGTCGGACATTATGGACGAGGTCATGCAGCGTACGTCACACAGCATCGCGTACGAGTATCGCTCGGTATCGCGCCACTATCCTTCTCGGCGGCCCCGAATCTTTAATCTCGCGTTCGTAGATGGTTTCGACGCATTCGAGCAGCTGTTCGATTCGCTCGAACCGACGCAGAACGATTTCTCCGGGTACTATCTGCTCGTGTTGACCACGCTTGATACCGTGCCGATGGAAATGCTCGCCCGCATGTTTAACATTCTGTGGACGCTGAATGTGGTGAATGTGAATGTGGTTACGGCAGATCTGCAGGACCATAGCCATTGGCAGAGTGTGCAGATGTACACGTACTACCCCTACACGCCCGAAGGCTGTGAGCAGAACGTGCCACAGTTGTTGCATCGCTTCCATAAGGGTAGAAAATGGGTAGACCAAAGGATCGAACTTTTCCCGACCAAGCTGTCCAACTTTCACCGATGTCCGATAACGGTCGGTACATTTCATCTGCCACCCTACATGCTGCTGACACGCCAGGGTCTCCAGGTCTTGAGCTACGGAGGATTTGAAGGTGATCTTTTGCGGGCACTTAGCTTGAAGCTTAACTTTACTGTCCGCTTGGTTGAGCCGGAAGCCGGTGAGCTGTGGGGCCTGACACCTACCAATTTGTCGTCCATCAACAACGTAGCGGACGGTTCGTCCGGATGTGTTCGGTTGGTACTTACCGAGCGTGTTAATGTTACGCTGGGCCGGTTTGCGATTCGTGGTGATCGGAATCTGGTGATGAAGAGCAGTCGCAGTTATTATACCGTGCGGATGGTGTTTGCTGTACCGGACGGCCGTGAGTACACACCGTTCGAGAAGCTTTTCCGTCCATTCGCCCGTTCTACCTGGGTGATGGTGATACTGTACCTGGTTGCTGCCGTTTGCGTCATCGGTGCGATCGAGTTCAGTCGACTGCCGAACGTACGCGTCTTTGTGTATGGGCGTGGCGTTCGGACACCGCTACTAAATCTGCTTAGCGTACTGTTTGGCGGTGCACTACAATATCTACCCGGGCGGAACTTTGGCCGGACGCTGCTACTGCTCTGGATGTACTATTGTCTGGTGGTGCGCACCTGCTACCAAGGATCGCTGTTCGAATATTTGCAGGAGCACAAAAACTTTAGCCCACCACAAACGGTTGATGCGCTGGTGGGGGAAAACTATCGCTTCTACTCACTGTACGGTTCTGCTCTCTATCTGCAGCAGATGCCCTCGAT
Source organism: Anopheles maculatus (assembly GCA_002091835.1). NCBI lineage: Eukaryota > Metazoa > Arthropoda > Insecta > Diptera > Culicidae > Anopheles > Anopheles maculatus. The sequence continues at coordinate 35,504 of KZ063358.1, read as the reverse complement.
ACTGTCACGGTACTGCCGTATGACGTTACATCTTCACAATACTGATATTTTCTCACTCTCTCTCTCTCTCTTGCTCTTTTTTTTAGCATTACCTGGCTTGAAGATGATGATGCCTCAGTTGATGGGCATCTGGTACGGTTAGCAACACATCAGGCACCAGCCACCGCCCTGTTCACCGACGTCGAACGTGTCGCCTACTATAATCGCTTTCGGGTACGCGATGGTCGCGTGTCCATCGCAAGCGTAGTGCTGGTGCGACTGCCAATCGGTATGTACTACCCGAAAAAATCTTGCCTTGCTAACCAGTTCGATCGCGAGCTGGACAGTCTCGTGACATCCGGGTACATTAGTTACCGTTTGGAACGGTACGTTAATTATGAATCGTTTAAACGGCCATCCGCGTACGAACAGACACCGACACCGCTCACCATCGATCAGCTTGTCGGATGCTTCGAAACACTGTTCGGTTTGCTGCTGCTCGGTACCGGTCTGTTCATACTCGAACTCTTATCACGCTGGATCGTACCACTCCGTACGCTGCTCACCTTTCCCCAGACGGAGTAGGAGTGCCGTAAGTTGTGAATACGGTTTACGGTTCGGGAACCGTCGTGCTCGTCAAGGGTTAGTGCGTTTGCGCGCCATAAAAATTAAAGAAGGAGAGCAAGGATGTTGCTATAAAAGTGAGTCCTGGTGTAGCTTTCGAAGCTAGTCGTTGCGTTAGTCGTATTTCCGACGTTGGCTGTCGGTGATGTCCTTTTCGATGCGTGTGTTGTATTAATGCCAGTCAGGCAGCTATCCAACGTTACATGTGCTGTGTTGCAGTTGAAATGCAACCATGTCGTTCTGTTTGTACGAGAATTTAGTCGGACGCAGAGTCAATGCATTAATTAGATGATCCAGCGCATAATGTGTTGGGCACGCCTCATTGTGGGTAAATGTAAGCAAAACACAGCTTTGTTGTTCTTCAAATTAAGACACCACACTAAATCTATTATATCCAATCATAATTTAATATAGCCTACGGTATATTTGTTAGAAAATCAAACAAAATTAGAAGAGATGCTTATTTAAACTGTACAAGCCCATGCTATGATGAAATGGAATTCCAGCCTTATGCGCTTGGAAAAGAGATACCCAGAGTATTCATTCACATTCTGATGCATGTGGTCACAGAGTAACATTTTAATTTAAAACTCAATGATAATTCATCTCTTCTTGTTTTGTTTGACCTTGCCCTAACCTATGCTTACGGTTTATAATAATTTACGGACTATTGTAACCGGCTGTGCTGCGGCAAGGACTTGCTGCTGTTGCATGTTTTAGCAATTATTTATGGCATCGGGATTCTATTTTTTTCCTTGTGGGAATTTTTAGGGGAAGAGTATATTACCGTTTGAACTTTACCAAACCCGTGTCTGTATCTACAGAGCTCAACGCTCCTGGGAAGTTACTCGACGCCATGTATGCATGTGTTTACATTTAAATTATCGTCTTTACTAGTTGCTGAAACTGGGGGTAGTCTCAGACACGTGTTACAATGTCACGATGCACTGGGGCTGGATATAGGCTTTAAGTGACACATCCGCATCAAGCCAGGGTTGGGAAATTTTGCAGATCTTATACGTTATTGCTTTCCTGTGGAGACGAACAGTTTTCTCGGATTGTTAGTCTCGAATCACCGGTAAATGCGTTGAGGGTTCGCAATTAAAAAGTTTTTAATTAAACTTCAACACTAGCATCAACAAAGTCGCTGTACTGAAATGCGCAATAGTTTGACTAATTTGGAAATATCATAATAAAGTAAAGCATCCTACAATGCTGTTGGCCTTTTGCCTTTCCTCTAAACGGAAGGAAAATAATATCAGATATTTACGAGGCCCAGGTATTCTGCATTAGAGCTCGCGCCTCGGCTCTGTTGTGCGAGAACCTGGTTAGGATAGTTTGCGTACCAAGGTAATCGAACGTCATCCTTTCGAAAGGTACTGACAGCATTACCAACGAAGATATGACATTGGAACGGAAAGGCGTTTTACCTTCACTATCGATCGCGCATAGAGCCGTTTTCAATCTCTATGCGATAGGCTTTTGTTTTGGAATTTTTTTTTCGCCACTTTTCACGGTAAGAAATTCGCGTTACGGTATCATTCACCGCGTGCCCTTTAACTCGTCCCACGAGTTGTACCGATTTCGGATATTTAACTTATCCTAATATATTTTTTAAACGCCTTGAAGTTGGTTTTAACACAGTAATGATTGATCCGGGCTGCCCGGATTTGTTTCGTCCTGGTCCTAATTTTCGCTTGCCCAAATATGATCATGTCCCTATTCACCTTCACGTGCCTTTTTTCTTCATAACCATATTTGGACATGTCTTAATTTGTTTCTTATGACACTCCTACTTTCTACTACTAACGCCTAACGAACCGGTTTCGTGTACTCACACACTTATCATAGGCCGAAAGCGCAGCCGGTATAGCGCCATCTGTCGGACAGTAGCGAGCGAACGCTTTCTTTCTGTGATTAACCGAAATCGTTCCCTATAAACATTCCCTATAATGGGTTGAACCCATCGACTATTGTTGACGGTATCGTTGGTATTACCAACGAGGATGTGACATTGGAAAGGTTGAAACACTTCCGAACGTCGCATTGGGTCAACTTTGTGAGGTCGTCTTAGCTTCACGATCACCTTCGATCGTCCACAGAGTCATTTTCGATTTCGATTCGATAGGCTCTTGTTTTCGGCGAGAATTTCGTGACAAGGTACTGGTAGCATTACTAACGAGGATATGGCATTGGAAAGGAGCGATTGCCATGTGGAAAACTCATCACGGCGTCGCACTGTGTCAATTTGGTGAGGTCGTCTTAGCTTCACGATCACCTTCGAACGTCCAAAGAGTCATTTTCGATTTCGATTCGGTAGGCTCTTGTTTTCGGTGAGAATTTCGTGACAAGGTACTGGTAGCATTACCAACGAGGATATGGCATTGGAAAGGAGGGATTGCCATGTGGAACTCGTCACGGCGTCGCACTGTGTCAATTTGATGCGGTCGTCTTAGCTTCACGATCACCTTCGATCGTCCAAAGAGTCATTCTCGATTTCGATTCGATAGGCTCTTGTTTTCGTGACAAGGTACTGGTAGCATAACCAACGAGGATATGACATTGGAAAGGAGTGATATAGACGGTTAAACTGGTATGGAGGTTGGTCCATTGCTTTAGATAACCGTCTAGATGACCAAAGTGTTCGACACACAAATACGTTGGCATGTTGGCAAGAACACTTAAGATGAAAACTGCCCACTGCTGTTGCTATAATAAGGAAAAACACACTTCGTGAACGATCAGTAGATGATATCACTCCTACAAACGTTCTCAATCTTCATCTGATAAGGCTTTGTTTCAGCTCTTGTTTTTTCGTTGCTGTATTTCGGTGTCGAGAATTTCTCGCGTAAATGGCATCGCGTTCCCAAAACATTGTGTGTCTGGTAGCAACCGTACAGTCTGACGCCGGTCATTTAAGCGTATGCGTTTGTGACACTATTAATTCATCCTTGATGGAGTTGATGTACCGGGGTGGAATGGAAGGGGAACGAGAAGGGAAGACAATTGTTCGCGCGCGTTGGGTAATCAAGTTGGGATACATGGTGACACAAACACAACACACAAACACGACGTACGCCACGATGGCACCAGGGACATACGAATTGCGATGAAAATTTAATCAATATTTACTGTAAATCGGCACCCGAGATTGTTGCGTTTTGATGAGCCTCAGGTGTGGTTGTGTGTTTGCTATTAATGTTCACTTCCCTCTCGGGTTGGTCATAGTAGCCGTGCAAATCATCCATGTATCCCTTTTTTTCCTCGGACTCTCTCTCTCCCAGACCCGTTTCCTTGCTCTGCAACGTATGGCACAGTCATATTGCCTCGTTTTTATTTCATAATTGTAGTATTTCCATCTCCCTTAGCTCGTATCCCACGCTTTTAGCGCTTCGGGTGTGTGTCCTCTATTAGCTCTGTTTATTTTACAACTCTCGTGCGGTCACTATCGCCGGGCCACACGGTCTTGTTGCGACGGTCGCTCGCGTGCATAATGCATGACATGGCTGTAGCTGTAGTTTGTTTTTTTTTTTTTTTCGGCACAAGTTAATGACTTTTGTGGTCTCCATTTTAGACAATTGTAAACTGCACAGACTCTTGCTGCACTGGCAGACGGCTGCATCATTCGAGTACGCCTAGGTGCATTATTTGACGTGACTACGTGACTATGCAATAAAATCTTTTTCTGCTGGGTTTCAGCTCTTCTTTATGGGCTTTAATCCCGATTTATATTGATCATTTAGCAACAGTAGTAATACTCTTTCTTACCTCCAATGTCGCAGAACGATATTGATGGCTCGTTGCTGGCTATGTGCTACTGATGCGTGTTGTTATTTTTGTTGCGCTTCGTGACACACTACTAATACTAGCTAGTCACCGATATCGCCTTACTATTGTAATAGCGCATCTTCTGCTAGCTTATTCTCTTTTGCTTGTATGTAGAAGGTAAGTCTGAAGGACAAACCTCGCTAATTGCTTCCCCATTTGCGCAAATCTATGTCGAGTAAGGCATGTTTGACCGACACAAACACGTCGTCAACTCTTTGCAATGTAGTAACGGTAGCTAGAATGTTTTCTTTAAACAATGTTTCCGGTTGTATTCAGTGCCTGTTGCTACATATCTGAATACAACTGTCGAGTGGCCTACATTTAGGTGCATATTAAACCATCTTTTAATTCCAACACGGGCACCCTATAAATTGGTTTATTATTACTTTTTTTAAACCGATTCATCGTTTTCTCTCTAATACCCGCTTTAGTAAACTCCATACGTCCTCCCAATATCTCGTCTAGCTGCCTCAGTGAACGAGGCCTCCTCTGATGGAGATTTCTTCACCTTCAAGGTTCCATCATACATGAGGTTCCATAACGTGTGGCCCAAAATATACCCCAACATAGCCACCTGACGTGTGGGTGGACCGGTGGCAGCATCTCACTGCAGCTCCCGATCGCGTTCCTGAGGTCCAGGGCAACGATCATCAAGCAGCTCTTGTCTCGCGGGCGTTGGCATGACCGATTCTTTCAAAATCGAAAGGTCACCGGACGTCTTCACAAACTTTTCGCGGCAAATACGAATTCTAGACGATCTCCTCCTAAGCATCACTTAGCTTTCCACTGGCAGGGTTCTGCAAATCTGACGCTTAGTTAGTCGAGGTATATAGGTCCTCACGCAACGGGCCCTCCCGCTCCCCGAGACTAGAGTCGTTTGCTAGTAGCGCTCGTTGGCATGGTTTTCAGATCGTTTGTGTCGGCTCTAGTGTGGTTAGGAGCGATAAATAATTCATCCTATTTTACTGTCATTTGTCTCCTCATCTGTTCCCTCCATCATCGGATTGCGGCAGTATTGGAACCCACGGCACAAAACGTTCTTCGAAGCATCCCCCGAAGGATGCGCTGGTGCTGTGTGCATGCTTTTGCCGTATGTGAGCTTGTGCGCTCCCGAAGGAGAGGGCTATTGCGATTGTGAAATGCTTGTACTGCTTTCTAGCAGATTCCCAAGATATGCACCGAAAGGCTTCACCGACCGTTTGCCCATTGATGTGAGTAATCGATATCGATATAAATACCCGCCAATTCAATGAAATTGCATGGCGCGGCAAGTCTCGTCCACCTGGCTGGTTCTGGAGGTGCGGGCTGTAGGTTGGTAGGTTGGTTTTCGCTCCAAAAGGTAACGGCAGTGACAGTCAATTAATCAATAACGCTCTGGAGGGAAACTAAAATACCTTCTTCAGCATTTGTTCTTCAGCGAGCGAGCCACGTTTGTAGGCGAGGAGGAGTTCCTAAGCTTGGAGGGGGGCAAAAATTCATTCTGTTGAATGAATAAACACATACACGCACAGTGCATTATGTCTATGTGGCAGGATAGTAAAATGTGAAGCACCTATAATGTCACAAATCATTCCTTATAGTTTCAACGCTACCCGCTTATCACGGACCCAAGGTAATGAAGAATGTTTGTCTTCATCCAAACGATTTAATCGCCAATGAGGCAACAGAAATTCTGCATCCCTTAGGCACGACGACCGTATGTGGCCGGTTCCCCGGTATTTGTTTTGCTTTAAAATTATTGGTCCGTTTTGTGGCGTTTTTCCTCACTGTTGACGTTTGTTCTTTAACACGTCAGCAGCTTAGCTCTTGTTAGCGCCCCCTATCGCATGTATCTCTCCCCGGTTAGAAGGGATCCACTCTTCTGCATCATCAGCGCCGTACTATCGGAACGGATTCTTTGTCTAGGCACACAGCAACGCCATCTTTGACATCGGTTGCGGGCTAATGAGAACGTTCTTCCCTCCCGCCGGGGAAACTGTTCGCTCATTTCGGTTCGCCTAACTTTCGCCTAAACACATAAAAAGAACATTGTGCCCGGTGTTCGTGGTCTCCATTTTTGGCTTAACATTTAATCGGTTTACAGTTTACAACGGGGCCGCTCCCAAACCGGGTGGGATATTTTGCACACCGCTTTTGCACATTTTGCAGCGCCACCGTATGCTAATATTGTGTTTTTTTTTGTGTGTTGTTGTTGTTGTTGTGATGCGACTTTCTTCCGAAAGTGTTTGCTCTTGGATGTAAGTGTGTGTGTGCGTGTGTGTGGATGTTACAACCGCAACCGATAGAGGGTTGTTTACGTGACCGAAGAAACTTCTCGGCATTTAGGATGTTTGACGTGTGCCCAAATATTTGTTTGGGACTCTCGAGCAAAGGTGTGCGATGGTGTTGTGGTTGTGTGTTGCGGTATTGTGTGTGTGTGCGTAGTGTGGTTTTAAAAGGATATCGCTTGTTGCGTATAATTTTCTACCTATTTTCCATCAATTTACCAGTCCACTCACACAATGCGTCACAAATCTTTGAAGTCAAGAAAACTGAAAATGGCAATCTTAAACCATTTTTGAGGTTTTGCAGCGTAAGAAGAAGACGCAAGATGCTCCAGAGCATCAGATCTGAATGCTCTTCTCTGTACCGGTGTCAATCTCACTATCACATCGAATCATCACTATTTACGAAGATGTAGATGAGGACGAAAAATCTTCAACATTTTTGTCCTTAAAGACTTACACACTTGGGCATAGAACATTGTGTGTGTGTGTTCATCACGGCGTAGCGCTTCAACTCCCAGAAGCAGGACGTCCAGTAGTTGGGGCACAAGATGAATGGGAGTACTAGTGGGTGGGGTTCGGGCCAACCTCCACTCGAGCGTGTTGGGCACGCGCGCTCGTTAAAAGGACACTTGAGGCACGCGGCATCTCACCACACGGCACGGTCCAGTCTCGGGGTACCAGTGTTAGAAAGTGGGCAAATCTCGCTCTGGTTTTTCGGGTAGGGATGGCTGGTAGGACTAGGCGAGAAATAGGGGGGCCCTCTGTGAAGTACCTTCAACAGTGGCTCGCCGGGTCCATAAAAGGGTCGCCTTACGGCTAACAATGGTGATGGATAATAAAACGATAGAATAGAGAAGCGCTTAAGTGCATTATCATCATCATTATCCTAGCGTTTATTTGAGAGTGGGCGCCATGAATTTGATTAAATTTCCAAAAACCACCAACATGAAGGGGGGGGGGGGGGGGGGGGAAAGCTCTTCGGTGCGGGTGCCACGGTGTGGGGTATTGTAACAGCGTCATGCTCACTGATGCATTTCTTTTCCCCTTAGATCGAATATCCTTACGCCTTGTCTAGGGACTATCGCCACGCAGCAAATGAGAGACACACGAACCAAACACGGCAAGACAAAAAACATTGTAGCGAATTGCAGTTCGTTTTTTACTAAACACGGTATCAAACAGCTGTCTATCCTTCTACAAATGATTTATTTCTTTATTTACTAAGTTTACTCTTGTCTGCCTAATTATTCTCCACAAGAAGGGAGATAAACAGAAATGATTAACAATATTCAATCTTACTACTAATTCCATTTCAAATTTTAAATTCGACTTTTTTCACGAGATTCCTGCCAGGGTAAACGTAGATCAGTGGCGGACATTGGCTCATTCGCCGCATAGCTGTTGTAGAAACGTTCAACGTGAATAAAATTTGTATGTCTTGCACTGCTTCGAGGTATATGAGGATTGATTCTCTGAAGTAGGCGAGGAGCGTCTACTTGTCCCTTTAAAAGTTTGCTAATAAACATAACTTTAGCTTTTTCGCGGCGATTTTCTAATGATGCAATAAGCATCTAGTTCGGTATGGCAAATCGGCACTATTGTGCTATCTAAGAAGTCTTATAGCATGTTTGGTCATATGTAGTGTTGTGTCAATGCGCTCTTTCAAGTGAGCTGAGCGAGCACCTTTTTTCATAGGCCTGAGCTACCTCAGGAGCGGTTGCTCCTATGCTCATAGTTGCTCGAGCAACCAAAGAGCGCTCAAACAACCAAGAGCAACCACGAGCGCAAGAGCAACGACACTATGAGCAAAAGAGCAACCTGATTAATAGCACGTTGCTCACGCTCCTTTGCTCACTTCACTGAGCTGAGCGAACAGGATTGCTCAGTTGCTTATGACACAACACTAGTAATATGTCTTTGTATTCTTTCTAAACGCTGGATCCAATGAGCAGTACAAGGAGACCACACAACGGACGAGAGAACTCTACGATAGAACGTACAAGACTGACAAACAATGTTTTTATACACATAGGATCAAGGAATTCACTCGTCATTTTTCGTACATAAGCCAACATTTCTATTCGCTCTGTTGATGGTTTTTTGTTTCGGTTGTGTGTTCCTTAGTTAGTCGTGTTCGGGGAAGAATTCTACCCAATGAATTATGAGCACCTGACACACGGGACGTATGTATGATGAAGGTAACACGGTGTATTTTCTCTTTTCTCCACACGTTCGCCGACGTCTACTATTTGTCTTCGTCATTCGCGTCTGGACGTGCGATACAAACTCGTGCCGATTCCTCGCCAAGCTAGCGGTGATTTCTGTCCGCGGCATGATCTCACGGGATGTGAAATATTAGGCGAAGTTAATTAAATTGAACCTTTACGTTCGAAGTGCAAAAAAAAAAAGGTATCAGAACTATGTCGCCTACCTTAAGGTTTAAGAATGATTTTAGGTCGAATCGCCGATCATCATTGTTACACTGTTTTGGATTTTAAAACAAGTTATTTCCATCATTTTCTGAGCGAAAAAAGGAATGCAAATGAATGTAACTGTAAGGATAGTCCGCTGTCTCGTCTAACATCCAGCAACGCTTAACTGGTAAATGATGTCTTCTTCTTCTTCTCCTTATATTCTTCATCTTCTTCATCTTCTTCATCTTCTTCGTCTTCTTTTGGCGAGGTATTTGGCGAATTTGGAAATGCAACACACACCTCTGAGTTATGGGTCGGCTACTGTGGCCATATGTCCCAAATGATGTCTTCAATATTGTAATCAAACAATTAAAAACCCTGTTTTGATTTGCTATCATAAGCTTACCGTAATCCTATCAACACTTGAGGTTAGGAGTAGCGTAAAGGTTGGATCAACACCGCGATAATTGCGCTGTAATTAAGTGTTTACCTATTTGGCACGCACTAGCAACTCCAGAGAGGGTGATAATCGGTAGCGGTAGAGGGTTTTTCGGTCGGGCTAAAAACGGGTGCTTAAAACCACAGAGCCAAAGCAGACGATGTTTCAAGTTGGACGCAACCATCAACCTTAAGAGGTGGGGGTTCTATTAATTGTCTCGCATTTGCGGGCGCGTACACGCAACACTACAACCGGGGGCGAACCAGTGATATGGTGGTCCCGTCAGGCTACACACCTCTATGCACACAACTGATTGGCATTCTTTTATGTTTTCCTTCGCATTGTCCCATTACTCGCCGGTAGTTTTGGTGCGCGCGCGCCAGCCACAAGACTTATCCTTGCATTGCCCCATTTTGGAGACACACACACACACGGAGCGTCGGGGCAAGATCATAAATATTTCACAAACATTGACCACCGCACGGAGGTTGTGGCGCACCTAGAATGGGCACACAAACTGCCAAAACCATTGTGGCATTGTGTGGTTCCAGCGTTTTCGGACGTCCTCCCATGATGCGGACCCTTGTAGAAAGGTTGTAGAGAGCGGAGCGGCAAACTCATAAATAAGTGACGCCGTTGGGTACAGCACAGAGTCGTCGTCGTTGTCGTCCAGCGTCAATTATACGGCGCGCAAACCCCGATTGCATTCGGGCAAGGAATGTAGGCGCCGCTGGTTCTACTCCCGGGCGGCTATATCGATGTGACTTCAAAAGGTGGTCAGTGTCGACGTCGAGTTCCTGTCGGGAGATTGGTTCCATGTCAGGCTCAACCGATCGAGACAATGATTAAACGCTTAGCCGAGCCAACGATGGTTGTCCCGGTTTTGGGAGTAAGTGTGTGCAGGCAGCTGACACGAGTTGTTGGTTGTCCTACACATCCGGCTTCATACTGGGCGATGGGCAAACATTGGCAGCAATTATTTGATACTGAATCCGCCTCACAGTTGGAGGCGGCGTGCGTGCACGTTTTGCTCAATAGTTTGATTTATTAGTCTGTTTACACTGATTACTTCATTTCCTCCCCGGGGCAATTGGCGTTACTTACACCTTATCGCTAACCTTTGCGACTTTTGCCGCCGTTGCGCTGTCTATCATATCTTCAAACGAGCGAACCGACAATTCCAAAATCGCCAAAGTCACAAAAAGTGTGTTTTAACTTTTACAGCGGTGGATGATGATGGCCACCAACGTACCAGCGAGTGCACAAATTCTTGCCATGTTTTCAGTCTCTCCCGTTGAAAGGGAATTTCAAAAACATTGCGCTATCTAACCACGGTTCGTCGTAGCGTGTGTAACTAAACTTCAGGCGAGAAAGAAGCAGAAAAAACAAACACATATCTCGCTCAGTCTTACCGATGGGGACCCCCCAGCAATCGAGATCGTCCAACGACGACGGCAGCAGGAAGCAAAAGCGAAAAGGAATTGAATTTGAATGGTGGTTGAACTCCATAACCCCAAGCCCACGAAGAGCGTGCTCCTCCATACCCGACGCTTCAACGAAGAACGCGCTAGAAAAACCCTGAAGTATGGAGCAATGTGGGTTTGCTTTTTTTCGTTTCCAATTTTTATTCCATAAATTAATTCTAAACAAACAGGAAAACGAGCTTCAGGGATCGTTGCACACCCACCTCTTTCGCTCCGGTTTAATCTTTTCGGGGTCCTTTTTTTTGCTGCTGTTAG
>KZ063358.1:0-14694 GCA_002091835.1 Anopheles maculatus | reverse complement strand
ACCGTCTACTGCCGGTGAACTGAGGGGCACCAAGTCATCTTCAAGACATTTTTCGCCTTTTTTTAATAACCTTCTTAATCTGTTTCAATTTTCCGCTTAGAATTTGAATGTTTTAAGTATTCACTGTCATGTTATGATAGGTGAAAGTCACCATCAAGATGCAACCGACATTCACTTCTTTATGTATGAACTTCTTGAATCTATATCCAATCAACTTTTAGTGATAGTATACTTGAAGTAACCGTAGGAAGGTACTAGGTGTGATATGCCTGGGAGCAGATGATATTATGTCACTTATTTTGATTTCCAGTTTAGAAATATTGTTATTATTAGTATTATTGCTAGTATTGCTCTCAGTGGTATTACTTGTGCTACTGTATTGATGCAGGTTTATAGTTATGATAGGTGAAAGTCACCATCAAGATGCAACCGACATTCACTTCTTTATGTATGAACTTCTTGAATCTATATCCAATCAACTTTTAGTGATAGTATACTTGAAGTAACCGTAGGAAGGTACTAGGTGTGATATGCCTGGGAGCAGATGATATTATGTCACTTATTTTGATTTCCAGTTTAGAAATATTGTTATTATTAGTATTATTGCTAGTATTGCTCTCACTAGTATTACTTGTGCTACTGTATTGATGCAGGTTTATAGTTATGATAGGTGAAAGTCACCATCAAGATGCAACCGACATTCACTTCTTTATGTATGAACTTCTTGAATCTATATCCAATCAACTTTTAGTGATAGTATACTTGAAGTAACCGTAGGAAGGTACTAGGTGTGATATTCCTGGGAGCAGATGTTATTATGTCACTTATTTTGATTTCCAGTGAAGAAATATTGTTATTATCAGTATTATTGGTAGTATTGCTCTCAGTGGTATTACTTGTGCTACTGTATTGATGCAGGTTTATAGTTATGATAGGTGAAAGTCACCATCAAGATGCAACCGACATTCACTTCTTTATGTATTAACAGGCTCGTAATGCTGTTTCGATTTTGTGTCTAGAAATCATACTATGTCTCGAGACTTTGTGTCCACTTGTTAGTTACTCCCGTTTGTTTGGGTGATACCGTGCTACCGCATTGTTACTGTTTACATTCTAAATGATGCAGACCTAGAGTTACGGTAGGTCAACACTGTTCATCACTGTTCATACAGGTGAAGCATCAATGACATGAATTCTTGATGTGCTTCTTGTTAAGAACTCCAGTACTTCTTGAATCCATATCCAATCAACTTTTAGTGATAGTACACTTGAAGTAACCGTAGGAAGGTACTAGGTGTGATATGCCTGGGAGCAGATGATATTATGTCACTTATTTTGATTTCCAGTGTAGAAATATTGTTATTATTAGTATTATTGCTAGTATTGCTCTCAGTGGTATTACTTGTGCTACTGTATTGATGCAGGTTTATAGTTATGGTAGGTGAAAGTCACCATCAAGATGCAACCGACATTCACTTCTTTATGTATTAACAGGTTCGTAATGCTGTTTCGATTTTGAGTCTAGAAATCATACTATGTCTCGAGACTTTGTGTCCACTTGTTAGTTACTCCCGTTTGTTTGGGTGATACCGTGCTACCGCATTGCTACTTTGCTGTTTTCATTCTAAATGATGCAGACCTAGAGTTACGGTAGGTCAACACTGTTCATCACTGTACAGGTGAAGCATCAATGACATGAATTCTTGATGTGCTTCTTGTTAAGAACTCCAGTACTTCTTGAATCTATATCCAATCAACTATTAGTGATAGTATACTTGAAGTAACCGTAGGAAGGTACTAGGTGTGATATTCCTGGGAGCAGATGATAGAACTGCAACTTGTGTGCAGCAGTGTGCTATTGAGTAGTGCAAATAATAATAATAAAAAACTGCTTTTTTCTTCTTCTTTCAACTCCAATTCCCTTCTCTAAACTTCCCCCCCCCGCCACACACTCAAGAATGGAGCGGAACGGGAACATGGACGCTATTTCGGGCTGGTGTTCGGCTGGAAGACATTTTACTCCCAATCTCAGAAACTTCCCCCACTGCTCGGCCACTTGCTGATGATGGTGTTGTTGGTGGTGATGGTGCAAAGCTTGCGGTCCAACTTGGAACTCGGAAAGTACACCCCCGATCCACCGGGGCAGCCTGTTGCCCTTTGCCGAGCGACGGTCTCTTTGGTGGTGGTTACGGTACGGGTAAATTGTGGGTTAATAGAGGACGCGAAAGGGAAGGGCCGGTGGCTTAAGTGAGCGGTTGACCACTTTGAACCGTCTACGGCCGGTGGACTGAGGGGCACCATGTCATCTTCAAGACATTTTTCGCCTTTTTTTAATAACCTTCTTAATCTGTTTCAATTTTCCGTTTAGAATTTGAATGTTTTAAGTCTTCACTGTCATGCATTAGTTGCTATACATGTCGCTGCTATCGCTTTTGTTAATGTTATTGTTGTCATTACCGTTGTCAGTATTATTACTTGTGCTACTGTATTGGTACTGTTATTGTTAGGAAAAAACGATGACCAAGCGGAATTATTTGCAATACGTTGATTTATTCGCCGTAAATTTGCCGTAAACCATATAATTGTCCGCTATATGTTGCTTTACCACTTGTTCGTTTTCTACTGCCTCTTTTAGGGCAGGCGTATCCTGACCCTTTTCTTTCTTTTTCTGTCTCTTACTCTACTTCTTCCCTCTCCCTCCAACCTCTCTCTGACAGGTGGTTGGGAACCCTACAAAAGTTTCCAACAGTTATCATTCTAAATGGTGCAGACCTAGAGTTATGGTAGGTCAACACTGTGCATCACCTACAGGTGAAGCATCAATGACATGAATTCTTGATGTGCTTCTTGTTAAGAACTCCATCACTTCTTGAATCTATATCCAATCAACTTTTAGTGATAGTATACTTGAAGTAACCGTAGGAAGGTACTAGGTGTGATATGCCTGGGAGCAGATGATATTATGTCACTTATTTTGATTTCCAGTGAAGAAATATTGTTATTATCAGTATTATTGGTAGTATTGCTCTCAGTGGTATTACTTGTGCTACTGTATTGATGCAGGTTTATAGTTATGATAGGTGAAAGTCACCATCAAGATGCAACCGACATTCACTTCTTTGTGTATGAACTTCTTGAATCTATATGCAATCAACTTTTAGTGATAGTATACTTGAAGTAACCGTAGGAAGGTACTAGGTGTGATATTCCTGGGAGCAGATGTTATTATGTCACTTATTTTGATTTCCAGTGAAGAAATATTGTTATTATCAGTATTATTGGTAGTATTGCTCTCAGTGGTATTACTTGTGCTACTGTATTGATGTAGGTTTATAGTTATGATAGGTGAAAGTCACCATCAAGATGCAACCGACATTCACTTCTTTATGTATTAACAGGCTCGTAATGCTGTTTCGATTTTGAGTCTAGAAATCATACTATGTCTCGAGTCTTTCTGTCCCTTTGTTAGTTACTCCCGTTGGTTTGGGTGATACCGTGCTACCGCATTGCTACTGTTTTCATTCTAAATGATGCAGACCTAGAGTTATGGTAGGTCAACACTGTGCATCACCTGCAGGCGAAGCATCAATGACATGAATTCTTGATGTGCTTCTTGTTAAGCACTCCAGTACTTCTTGAATCCATATCCAATCAACTTTAAGTGATAGTACACTTAAAGTAACCGTAGGAAGGTACTAGGTGTGATATGCCTGGGAGCAGATGATATTATGTCACTTATTTTGATTTCCAGTTTAGAAATATTGTTATTATTAGTATTATTGCTAGTATTGCTCTCAGTGGTATTACTTGTGCTACTGTATTGATGCAGGTTTATAGTTATGCTGCGTTATCGCCGGTTACGGTATTTCTGCTCGTATTGCTACTGTTAGCGTTTGCTATAAATATTACAAATCTTATAGCAACTATTGTTTTCCCTACTGCTTATCATTCTAAATAATGCGGATGTAGTTGGAGAACATTAATCGTATTTAAATTAATCTAATAAAGATTTCTCATACATCCAGGAAATGGCAAGCACTGTACCACTACATACCCAGCATTAGCGACACATTTCTCTACCGATTGTTCGACGAAGCGTAATACTTCCCCGGTCGGTAGATATACTTTACTTCTAGCAGATGGGAAACTCCAACCCCCAACACCGGAACGCTCCCCTCTGCCGAAATTGAACTGGCCGGGTTTTTGAGACATTTGCCGGTGGGTGGGTGTTTTTATTTTGTGGTAAGGTTTTCCATTTTGCATTTTAATTGTTTAATTTTGCACAATTTAAGGACCGTACGGAGGTGGGTCCCACCGCCGTCGAAGCGTGTCGTGTACCGTGTGTCCTGGTCCCACCGTACGGATCTCGCCTTACAATGGCGAACGATGGCGTTCAAAGTCTCTCACGCTGCTGCCTTTTGTTTCGCAGCATCCCTACCCCCTTAACTCCCTCAACTCTTCCCCTAAAGGAGCTGAGCGCAGGGGAAAACGAGTGCGAGACCGAAAAACTTTAAATTGAGATTGATCTGTTTCGTTTAAACCGCAAATTTCCATTTTCTCTGCGACTCTCGTGTGTCTCTTGGGCTTTCGTATTTCTCGATCGCGGCGCATACCCTCCAGCTCTAGTTGGGCGAACAGGAAATTCTAGTCGGCAGCTGATGAGATATCGGAACCGATTCGTAAGCGCTTTTCTTCGTGGTTCGTGATGGGGAACGGAGGAGCCTGGGGGAGAGAAAAATCGTACGCCACTACTTTTGTTGAAAATCGCCGAGAATGCCCAACACAATTCCATTTCAGGGGTTTCTATAGGGATTTTTTCGACGGAGCGCAATCCTTGTTTTTGTGTACCAGGTGAAATTAATTTCCCAAGTTTAATGATTCGAGAGCGCCTCCTGAAGCTACCATATGTTTTTTTATTTATTGCTTTCCATGATTAAATGTGTCCAGCGAGATAGTTGGCTATGGAATGATTGCTTTAGGTTTTTTTTTATCAGTTTTGTCGAATTTCTGCCTCATGTCGGCCTCATCATTATAGTCGTGCTCTTTATCGATGATTTCCTCATAATAGACAGCAAGAATGCGTGGACAGGATCCAATGCGACTTTATGTTTTGTTTTTCATCCTTTTGTTTTTCTTCTTATCCTTCTTCTCAGTTTTATTCTTCCTCTTCGTCCATTCAGGCGCAAGCTCGTCCAGGTTTGGTTTTAGAAACCCGGGGATTTTTGCCCACATAAAAAAAGCTATCCTTCAGCCTTCAGGAATCGCTATGATGGTGCATTTTCCACCACATGGATCGATGTCCGGTTTTAATTTTTTGTACTAGAGAGAGGCTCTAAGATGCGTAACCTTCTCTGGTATCCCTTTCCAGCTTGGAATGTCTCATTAGTTGGTGACTGTATTGCTAGGGGGGAATCCTATGTTGATTGCGTCTCAAAGAGGATACCTTAATATCTTAGAGCACCTTAGCACTTCCTGGTCTAAGCTTCCTGGCTAGAACTTCTTCCAATTCGAGAGCGATATCGGCTACAACTTGACTAAATCTAGCTCGCCTCATGGCTTGGTTTTTGTTGTACAATGAGTTTTAAATCTTCCTTAAACCACCAGGGAACGGATGCCATGTAGATTGATATCTGTTATTTTCTGGTACTCCATGATAAAGGATGCATAATTCGTATCCTTCTCGGTCACTGAACAGACAACAAATACTCCCCTTTTTTCGGATATCTTTCTTGAACAATTTACTGTTTTATTCGCTACCGTCGGATCAAAAACATGTCATTCACATGCCATCTGGCAGGCGTGCCCTTTTGGTAGTGCTCTTTCTGCAACACCTCCCTATCGGTAGCTCCACATCCTTCTCAGCATCTAGCACTATGCATCCTTCGAACCTCTTAAGATCACTGGAGCGAGAGAGGATCGTCGGATACACCTTTAATTTCGGATATCTTTGGTCCACTGAGTGATTTGCACTACGGGTGCACAACTTGGCTAAATCCACCTAATTGACAAGGCGTTAGAATATTGGAGAGTTCACTGTAGTGACTGTGTTGTGCTTGCAGTACTATCCAGCTGTTCTACACTCATTGCCTTTTCACAAAGCTCATCTGAGGAAGCTTTCTATGTGTGAAATCTTATCTTGAACACTGTTTCTTTAATATGTTTTCTTTATTCGTAAGGACAGTATTTGTAACGCTTGTGCTTACGCTTGGCCTGACGCTTTGACGCAGTGAATGTTTTCCTGTAATCGCCACCTGAATTTCTGCTAAAGGGGATACATTTGATGCGCGGATATGACATGTCAAAGTATAACCGTCACGCAACATGTTTCTGTAATATGTGTTCTTTATTCGTAAGGACAGTATTTGTAACGCTTGTTCTTACGCTTGGCCTAACGCTTTGACGCAGTGAATGTTTTCCTGTAATCGCCACTTGAATTTCTGCTAAAGGGGATACATTCGATGCGTGGATATGACATGTCAAAATATAAATTACACGCAAAACGCGTTTGTGATATGTTTTCCTTATTCGTAAGGACAGTATCTGTAACGCTTGTGCTTCGCTTGGCCTAACGCTTTGACGCAGTGAATGTTTTCCTGTAATCGCCACCTGAATTTCTGCTAAAGGGGATACATTCGATGCGTGGATATGACATGTCAAAATATAAATAATATGCAACACGTTTCTGTAATATGTTTTCCTTATTCGTAAGGACAGTATTTGTAACGCTTGTGCTTCGCTTGGCCTAACGCTTTGACGCAGTGAATGTTTTCCTGTAATCGCCACCTGAATTTCTGCTAAAGGGGATACATTTGATGCGCGGATATGACATGTCAAAGTATAACCGTCACGCAACATGTTTCTGTAATATGTGTTCTTTATTCGTAAGGACAGTATTTGTAACGCTTGTGCTTCGCTTGGCCTAACGCTTTGACGCAGTGAATGTTTTCCTGTAATCGCCACCTGAATTTCTGCTAAAAGGGATACATTCGATGCGTGGATATGACATGTCAAAATATAAATTACATGCAACACGTTTCTTTAATATGTTTTCTTTATTCGTAAGGACAGTATTTGTAACGCTTGTTCTTACGCTTGGCCTAACGCTTTGACGCAGTGAATGTTTTCCTGTAATTGCCACCTGAATTTTTGCTGAAGGGGCTACATTCGATGCGTGGATATGACATGTCAAAATATAAATTACTTGCAACACGTTTCTGTTATATGTTTTCTTTATTCGTAAGGACAGTATTTGTAACGCTTGTGCTTACGCTTGGCCTAACGCTTTGACGCAGTGAATGTTTTCCTGTAATCGCCACTTGAATTTCTGCTAAAGGGGATACATTCGATGCGTGGATATGACATGTCAAAATAAAAATTACATGCAACACGTTTCTGTAATATGTTTTCCTTATTCGTAAGGACAGTATTTGTAACGCTTGTGCTTCGCTTGGCCTAACGCTTTGACGCAGTGAATGTTTTCCTGTAATCGCCACCTGAATTTCTGCTAAAAGGGATACATTCGATGCGTGGATATGACATGTCAAAGTATAACCGTCACGCAACACGTTTCTGTTATATGTTTTCCTTATTCGTAAGGACAGTATTTGTAACGCTTGTTCTTACGCTTGGCCTAACGCTTTGACGCAGTGAATGTTTTCCTGTAATCGCCACCTAAATTTCTGCTAAAGGGGATACATTCGATGCGCGGATCTGACATGTTAGCATTCTAACCTTCTTGCAAAGGTTTGCTCACCGTTACCGTCACCATAAGGTGCGCGTTATACTTGCATATGAGGGCCATGACATTTCGCAATGACCGCAGGTTGAAGTTTGATGGTTATTTCCGATCTGTCCTTTTCTTTCTCAATCTGGTTTTCACAATCACGCGCAACACTGGCAGATTGGTGTGTCACGAGCGTTCCATTTTTTTGTTTGTTTTGATGTCAAAAAAAAAATTAATAACAGAAAAAACAACATTAAAAGGCCCGTTTTTATACACCCTTGGTATTATCGAGGGAGAGAACGACCCAAACTTGTCATCAATTATGGGTGAGATATTGCACAAAATTATACCACCGCTTCTTTGTCATTTCCCTTACTATTATATTTTGGGTTGCAGGAGATGATGGTGAGACAGCAAGGAGGGGAGTCGTGTAGAAGCGCCATTGATGATGTCGACAAATTAATGTCCTTTTAACCTTGCGGCTTACTTTTGTTGGGGTTTTTTTTTGTCCACTTTCTCCGTGGACTTTCCACCGTTCACGGCGCGCTATCTTCTTGCCTTGAATTAATTTCTGACGTCTCTGACGTGTCTGTGTGTCTCTTCCCTTTTTAGAACACTAGAAAGCAGGAGGGGACGGAAGTGCGAGAGGGGTGGGGGAAAAGCGGAAAAACCTCCGTCGATCGCGGTGTGTGTGTGTATTGGGTGGGAAAAGTTTTCAACAAACCAGAATTTCTATCAATCAACCGCACGCGCGCACACCCATCGTAATGTGCGTTGGTGTGTTGTGCGTGAAAGAACGACCGGTTTTGATCCCGTCCCCTTACCATCGACTCCACACTCCCTCGCAAGGATTCATGGGAATCAATAAAACAAAATATCGGTACACAGCCGAGGTGCCGAGGCACATTCCTCGCCGGAAGTAGCATGAAACCACGAGCGCTCCGGGGGGGCCCGTTCGCTCGTCATAACAATAGCTGATGCGAAATGCAAATGTGTTGCGGTTTTTTGGTTGTCGGTTGTCGGTGGTCCACACCGTGAGGTTGCGAATGCGGGAATTGCATTCCAGGAGGGAAACAGGACAATGGCAGAAAAAAATGGTGCCCTGATTTTGCCATGTTTTGTTGATTTGTTGTGATTTATTGTAGCTTTTGTTTGCTTGCCGATAGAAGAAGCTAACAACAGCTATTATTTGATTAAATATGTTTACATTAGCAAGTGGGAAATGAACTAAATAACTTTTTCTTATAAAATTCATTACTCTTAAATTGAATTTTATCCTGGTTTAGTGGAGAGTTCCAAAAGTTAACCTTTTGTTTGTTTTTTTTCTCCCATTGAGTTGATGATTGGACCTCCCATATTTAGCTCAATAATAGTCGTCCATTTTTTTTTCTCACCGCTACCACAAGTATGTATGTGTCTGTGTATATCCGGGGACACCCGAGCACAGGTTTCGATGGAAATCAAAACACCCCTAAACAACAACAACTCCCAACGGTGTCCGGAAACGCTTGCCCACCACTATACGCGAAGGAAATCAAAAATATTCACCTGTGTATGTGTGTGTGTGTGTGAGGAAAAGCGGAAACTCGGTTTGGTTTTGAAGTAACGCGAGCAATGTGAAGCAATTTCATTAACGGCGCGCAGACTGGTAACGGCGGTCTGTTTGTTTTGTTTTTTGCTGTTTTTTACTGCTGCGTACCGGGTTTGGGTCGTGTCCGCCATCCGGATATCTGATCGTTGGATGATGGGTTTCAAATTTGACAACCCACATCACTCGGGTCCTGTCAATGCAGACCGTACCGATTGTGTGTTGCCTTCCCCCTCCCGGGTGCGAGTATCATGAAGGATGAGGGTTTAATGAAAATATTGGTGAGTGTTGTGTGGGGGGGGGTTGGGGATTTGAACAAACATTTTCCCATACGCGCTCGGATATGGTTGATGGTGTGGGATCACCCCAAAAGACTGCTGTTGCAGCGAACCCCTTTTTTGCCGATGGGAGTTTGGTGGTTGGATGATTGTGCATCTGTTTCAACTAATCGGATTACGGCAATCGGTCGGGGTGTGGGAGTCGATGGCGGTATCAGAAATTTGAAATGCGTACATTGTTGACCCTTTTAGACTATCATCAGGATGGTGATAACTTTTATACCTTTGGTATCTGGTGGTCATTCCAATCCTGTTCGTCTGCATAGCCTACCTAACCTCTGCAGGCCCTATTATGCAGGAGGCTTTCGTAGTGGCGATGACAATTAAACATGCGCTTGTGATTTGGAGCTTAATTGTATCGTGTGTGTATGATGCTGGGAGCGGAAGAACCTGACCGAAGGGTGTGGTCCTCGCGACCTGGAGTATTGTAAAAAAAGATCTGAACCCGTTAGAGTGTTGCCTGACTTCAATTACAGCGACCACCATTACAATTACCAGCAGTAACCTGACAGATTCAGACGAGTGACATCCAGCAGTTTGATTCTATCGATTCCTGGTCCAGAATCCTCATCAACCCTAGTAATCGCGTTTTTACTCAATTTATTGCTTGCTAAAACGGAGCTTTGTTCTCCAACTTGTCCCTCTCTTAATATCCGTGTGTGAAATGTTCCAAGGCCAAAGGTGTCCAACGAACATAATATTCCACTTGTCCACTAGCACGGATGTACGGCAAATCGTGTGCCAATTGTAATGGTGGTCGCTGTAATTGAAGTCAGGCAACACTCTAACGGCGGCGTACCATATCTTTTTTTACAATACTCCAGGTCGCGAGGACCACACCCTTCGGTCAGGTTCTTCGGCTCCCTCACACTGTGTGCTTGGTGTCGAAATCGCTCACCAGTACGACCATGTTCTTGAGTCATAACTTCGATCCACTTAAGGATCTCCTCGAACTGTGGCAGTCCGTAGGATGGCAAACGTAGCAAAACGTCTGCCACTGCAATTCCTAGGACTGGAATTCCTCACTTGTAGAATCGAAGGCCGGACGATGGCTGCCCGCTTGAAACAGTCCGTGGCCCTATTCCCCTTGTTAATACAAGGTTCTGTGCCTCCAAATTTTGTTCTCCAACATGGCTTTTTGTTGGTGTGTGGATTATTCCAAGGTCAAAGGCTCCGCTGAAGAATCTGTCAACTTTGCGTCTGATGTCGATGTTGGTTCTGCATACATACCCCTTGACAAAGCTATCATTTATTTGAAAAGGCACTAACAGATACGTTCTTTAGGATCTATACCACCATGACTTGGGAAGGGTAAATCATTGAATGAAATATCTTTTGCTTCTTGCCTGCTGCTGCAATGCCTTTTCCCTTTTTTTTTTGCCGGACACTTCTGGAAGAAATCGAATAGTTAGACTAGGTGGGTTAAGTTGTACATGGTTCATACGTTTAGCTACTCTTAACACTCTTGACTAAAGCAGCTCTCTCTCTATCCATACCTCCGCGTCCGTTACCTCTGTCGGACAATACTTCAGGATAATCTGCTTCCTGTCGCGCAACTCCTTGCACAAAACGATCATTCGTGTCGATGTGCTTAGATCTTAGAATGTTCGATCGGGTATCGTATGATGCAGTAAAGACTTCTGAACATCAAACAGATTTTCGTGTCTGCATCTAGCGACATGCCTGCTGCACTCAACCGATCGAACGTCTTCAACATCACCATTGTCCTCTAGGTTTAATGCACATCTTTTTCATCATCTTTAACCGATGGTGCGCTCCTTTCATGATGTGCTCTTTAAAGCAGCCTGTTGTCGCTTACCCACTCAGATTTTGTCTTTCTGCTTCCGTGGAGTAGTAACTTGATAGATGGAGTCTTACTAAACTGTTTCTCCAACATTTCTATGGTCACCTTGATTTGATGCCGTGGCGTATCCTAGGTGGACATTAGTAAGTTCACAATTGCTGATACTTTAAAAAATTATATTATGCCGGACACTTTACATGATACAAATGTATCTGCAGCATTGCCAACATTGGAACCATCGCGTCTCGTTGTCTGGCTAAAGCGCATTTATTTACCCCTGTTCCTCGTTCTCTCATTGCTCTAGTTTTGGCAGATGGAAAAATCTAAAAATTTACGATTATTGCCGTCCGACAGTGAAGTTTTTCGTTGCTATATGTTTACAGAAGCGCACCAACACGAATCATTGCTGCGCTTCGGGACACTAAATTTGCGGCCGAGACAGAGAGAGAGAGCGAGATTAGTTTATGATAGTTTATGTGTACAGACGTCATAGGGAAACACGGACATTAAACTATTCAGTTTTTTGTCTGCTAGTGGACAATACGTAAAAACTTGTGTCTTGTGCATTATGCCGAATGTTTACACCAACGTCCCGATCGAATCGGATTTGCGTGGCGTATTCAAGACATTCAAGACATTCAAGACTCAATTAATATATGCTTTAAGCACTACCAAGGGGGACGCCTTTTACTTCTCGATGTAAAACAATCCCAAATCTCTCGTATCGCTTTACGCGCCAAGTTATTGTAGGTCGCTTGAGCGACCCCAGCATGATTAACTTCGTTGCGGAGAAATGTTGAAGCCTTGCGCTGTGGGGTTTATCTAGTGCCAGTGATGCGGTTTGCCAATTTGGTTTGGCAGGGGAAAAAAATCCTCCCCGATCTGCTGGTGTAGAAGAGGAAGCTCTATTAATGCAAATTGTATGTTTGTTTACGTTGGCTGTGTAAAAAAAAAACTCCCGCGAATCGTACAAATCTCAACCCGCGGCACGATTTCGCCATTTTTATTTAGTCTTTATGCCGGTTAATTTGTGAAGTTGATCTGGGGGTGAACCACGGCTCGGGCTCAACATTCAACTTCTCGCCGGAAGAATCGTCAGATCAGAGATCCGCAAATAACCGCAACAACCCCGAATGATGATAGCGGGAACTTTCATCACTTTCTTCGGGGCTCTATATGTCGCTGCACGGCTCTCAATCGAGCATAATAAAACATATACATCTTGCCGTGCTTGCCAACAACCCGTGGTGAAGATTATACGTGTTGGTGGTGTATAGCCGAGACGGTTAAAGCCACACTGCCAAATTGGGTAAGCTCTGGGTAAAACCGTTCCCTCCAACACTTCCCTAGCCCCGCCGGCAAAATTGGCCAAAAAGAAATGAAAAGAAATTAAAGAAGCAAGCAAAGTGAATGGGAAAACTTTTCTCCTTTCACGTCGTTTCGGCGAAATAAAAAAGGTGGTGCGAGCGTGTGTGTGTGTGTGTTAGGTACCGTATGGAAATATTAGCGTGATGTGGTACCGCAAGAAGAAGTTGGGAAGGGGGAAGTCATAAAAAAGGGGCGAAAAGGGAAAAGAAGAAAAACAAAAGGGATAAAAACTTAACTTCGGTGGAAAGGAAATCTACGGAAAACTTTCACTCTCGCTGTCTCGCTCGCGCGTGTTTCTGTTTTTTTTTCGCACGTCGTTTCGCCATCTTCTCCCTGGCATACGCAGTTTTGCGGGTTCAGGTTTATGATGGAGCAGGAAGAAGGAAGTATTCTCACGTACGCCTCGCTGTCACCATCCCACCATCCGCCGGATTTTCTTCTACTGTGGCGTCAGCAAAGCTATGTGACTTGCATATAATGCTTCTGTGTAGAAGAGTGTGGTAGTAGCCAGAGCATATTGGTATGTCCACTCTTGCACCGAACTAGAGGACCATCTCCAGGACGGAGGAGGCGAACGCGGTGCTAGCAGCAGCAGCAGTATACGGGATTAGATAAGGCGTCGAATATGTGGCCGAAACTTTTTCGATCAACTTTCGGGGGGCCACGGTTGTCCTTAAGGAAACATCCCCATCACACGATGGTCCATACCCAAACTGAGGGGGTTTTCTCGGTCTGCATTAATGTTGGTAATCTTCGTCGAAACTGCATGCCGCTGACTGGCCGGAGAGCCTAGCTTAGCTCTGTTTGATACTGGATGAAGCTGAAGCGGGTTAGTTATTAGCATCTGCCAGCAGTACTTCACTCGTTTAGTTCAAATTATGAGAGCAAATTCTTTATACTCTAATATCTCAATACTTCAAGGTGTTTTTTAGCGTCTTGAAACTAGTGTTGACCGTTCCGGTTCAAACCTAGTGTTGCGTTTCAAAACGGCCCTACGTTGTGTTTTAATAATACCGCAAGTGATCGCCACAAAAGACACCCGTATCGTACCAATTCTTGAATGCTAGTGTCGCTTTATTCCTTTTCTTACGCCTTCTTCTGCCAAACAGTGCTGCCAAAAACTATCCATTTATCTTTGCCCATGCAGCAACACGCCATTTGATTTTTCCGTTAATTTGAATTCCAACACCTAGCTTCGATCTTTTTTTTGCCGCTCCGTTTTGAGCCTTTGCCGATGGGAGTTTGGTGGTTGGATGATTGTGCATCTGTTTCAACTAATCGGATTACGGCAATCGGTCGGGGTGTGGGAGTCGATGGCGGTGTCAGAAATTTGAAATGCGTACATTGTTGGCCCCTTTTAGACTATCATCAGGGTGGTGATACCTATTATACCTTTGGTATCTGGTGGTCATTCCAATCCTGCTCGTCTGCATAGCCTACCTTACCTCTGCAGGCCCTATTATGCAGGAGGCTTTCGTAGTGGCGATGACAATTAAACATGCGCTTGTGATTTGGAGCTTAATTGTCATCGTGTGTGTATGATGCGACCTAATGAGTACCAGCAGTAACCTGACAGATTCAGACGAGTGACATCCAGTAGTTTGGATCTATCGATTCCTGGTCCAGAATCCTCATCAACCCTAGTAATCGCGTTATTACTCAATTTATTGCTTGCTAAAACGGAGCTTTGTTCTCCAACTTGTCCCTCTCTTAATATCCGTGTGTGAAATGTTCCAAGGCCAAAGGTGTCCAACGAACATAATATTCCACTTGTCCACTAGCACGGATGTACTGCAAACCGTGTGCCAAATGTAATGGTGGTCGCTGTAATTGAAGTCAGGCAACACTCTAACGTGTTCATATCTTTTTTTAC
>KZ063357.1:34535-61071 GCA_002091835.1 Anopheles maculatus | reverse complement strand
AAAGGGCCGGGTCACGAAGTACTTGCTTTACACAATACTTATGTTTTGGTTTGGGTTTTCTTATTTGGCGTGTGTGTGTGTGTGCCATAAACATAGCCTGCTCGCTGGATCACATTCCTGATTTGCAATATCCTCCTGCGTGGATGAGGAAATTTTAAATCATCTGCTTCTTCATTCCTTGGGAGTGGTGGGATGGGTGGAATAGAGAATGAAAAAGCCGTACAGAAATCATTCCAATTTTCAAAATGCACTCGGGTTTGCTTAATCTATAGACGAGGGAAAGGGCTGCGTCGCGTTTGTTCCTTTTGCTAGCAATATGTTAAGCTGTGTAGAATAGCCCATGTTGTATATAATACAGTACGGTAATGATCCAGGCTGAATTCAATCGTACCAGAGTGCTACGGTGGAAATAGTTCACTTTTCAAAAATTACCTGAACAATCCTGGTTGGTATACGTTTCGTCTCGATGCGTGATGGCCACATGCGGAATGGCACGGTTGCGCGATTCGTTTGGAATGATAGTTTTAGCCTTCCCTTTGTACTACACCTAAACTAAATACTCTAACTCAGTTTCTTCAGTGAACCGCTTACAATGGAAATTCAAGTCTTTGCCAGGCGCATTAAAGTATGTTAACGCTCCCACTCAGTGGGTTCCTCCTTTCAATCAATCGTGCGTTGATTGCAATTAGTGTTGTGTCAATGCGCTCTTTTAAGTGAGCTGAGCGAGCGCCTCTTTTCACAGGCCTGAGCAACCTCAGGAGCGGTTGCTCTTTTGCTCATAGTTGCTCGTGCTCGTTGATTGCAATTATTGCTGCAACTAAACCGACCCCAAACCATAATACTGTGGTGCAAACCCCAAAACGTACTTATTGTTTGTGCAAATGCGTAAGTAATACTAATGGTAGGCCCCGCGATAAATACCTATAAAGTTGATAACCACAGCTTTGAAAAATCACAAGGTTTTTAAAATAAAACTTACGCCTAAAAATAAGCAAAAATTCAACTAAATCACTGTAACCATAACAAAATGATCGGCTAGGCCGAAAACAAAGTCCTATTTACCCTTAGCCTGTTGGAAAATCAAGTAAATAAATAAAGTAAATAAAATGTCGCACCAAACAGACCGGAGTTCCAGCACAGCGGTGTTGTCGCTTATGATATGCTTCTAACAGGAGTACCTGAAGCCGATCCGACTGCACCCATCGGTGTGGGCGGTGAATTAGTCGGCGAAGGCACCGAAGCACCTTTCGATGGTTGATGGTAATAC
The DNA here is from genome assembly GCA_002091835.1 of Anopheles maculatus. Lineage (NCBI taxonomy): Eukaryota > Metazoa > Arthropoda > Insecta > Diptera > Culicidae > Anopheles > Anopheles maculatus. The sequence continues at coordinate 59,804 of KZ063357.1, read as the reverse complement.
TCTCGTGGCTGGCTAGCAGAAGAATTGCTGCCATTCCCACCAGCAGCCGGTTTAAGCTGCCGAATTTCGGGAAACAGCTCTAGCATAAGTGTTTCGAGCAGATCGTAAAACAGCTGCTTGTTGTAGAGCGGATTCTGCAACACCTCGAACAGCTTCAGTGCTCCTTGTCGTGCGTTCTGCGCACCGATCAAGCTGCACAGCAGCTCCGGTATGTTGTCCTGGAGCAGTGAGCGGGCAGCGTTCATGATCATCTCTCGTTCGTCGTCGGTGCGTTCAGCGGCGGTGAGTAGTCGCATCCCGCTGGCACCACCGTTGGCCGACTGGAGCGATGCACCACCAGGCCAGAGGCTCCTCAGCACGGCACTAGCGTACGCGTGAAGCATCGGCTCATCGAACAGGGCAGTGATCGATTCGCGCAGCTGGCGATTTATTGTCTGGCCGTACGTGATCTGTACGAATGAAATCAAGCTCTTGCGTAGCCACCGGAACACGCCACCGAGATCGAATATTTCTCCCAGCAGCGCGTACAGTGGTTCCGCTATCGAATCGCGCGCCTCCACACCAGTTGAACCGTCCAGCGAGGGCGAGGCGGAAGACGCGGACGATGCAGCACCGGTCGGTGGTCCACCCTCCAGATACAGTGACACCTGGTCGGCATCTTCCGGTGTAAACGCATCGTGCTCACCCACAAACGGTGGCCGGTCCGTACTGCCAACATGCCACAGCTGCTCGAGTTTGTCACTGTTGCTGCGGAAAATCGTGGCCAACGAGAACTTGGACGACGGTTTCTTTGACGGTGACGGATTACTGTTCGCTACTACACCCTGCTTCAAGCGATCCGAGCTCGGGCTCAAAAACTCGTACACCGCCTCACTCTGGTTGAGATGATCGTCCTCGAGGATGAAGCTGAGGTACCGCTGAACCTGTGCCTTTGCCTTCTCCAGCAGTGCTCGATCGTTCTTGAGCAGAAACAGCTTGAACGCGTTGTTCGACGGTAGATCGAGCTGGCGCAGTTCCGCACACATCGGCCGCAGCTTACGGTGCAGCGCGTGGAACTGGGCTAACGAACGAACCACAACCCATCCGGTCGAAATGGTGTCGGTGGCTTCGAGCGCCGTCATCACGACCGTATCGTCGCGCGTGCTACTCCCGTAGTCGTTCATCTCATCCACCTGTACCACGATCATAAACTGGGGCGGTTCCCGGTCGTCCGAAAAGTCTACACTCTCCACGATCGCCCGCCAGCTGCCGAGATATTCGCCCCAGACGGCCGTACGCAGCAGGTGAGACTCGAGCTGGCGTCGCTCGCTACGCAACCACTCGATTTCGCGCTCCAGCATCAGCAGCAGCTTCGAATCCGGCTTCAGCGATTGCTTCAGTGCTTCCAGTGCCTGCTGCTTGTTGGCCAGCTTCTCATCCAACCGGTCCAGCTTGTTCCTCGCGTACTGCGAATGGTTGCTAAGGTCCGCCAGCGCCGGATCCGTGCTGGCTTCGCTACCATTTACCGAGCTGCTACCACTGTCCTGGCTCTCCTGGCTGTCATGGCTGCCGTGCTGCAGTGTACCACCGCCAACCAGCTCACCGCTCGCACCCATCTCCACACTGCCCGTCCCGTTCGCACCGCACGATGTAATGATCTCCTTGAACTCGTCCTGCGTCAGCGAACCCTTCAGCCGCACATACTCGTCGCTCAGCAGAAACGGCTGATAGTACTTCTGCTCCAGCAGTGCCAAACATTCGCGCTGCACCTCGTAAAACACGTCCGGCCCACCGACATCACCTACCAGAAACGCTTCCATGCGCTTTCGCGTTGCCTTATCCAGCGGAATCTCCGAGCTCGGTGCACGGATGTAGGTGTAAAAAATCTCCGCTCCGAGCTGATGCCACGCGGACCGAGCCGCACGGCGCAATTCCTCGACGGTCGTGTAGTACCCGACGAGACTCGCCGCATTCATTGGCTCGAGGTACGCGGTCAGTGCTCGCCGACCGGCCACCGTCGACAGGATGTCTGCCAGTGCCAGATCTACGTCGTTACTAACGCTGCCTCCCCATCGGAGCCGGGCCAGACACTTTTCGCACTGGCTTTTGGCAAAGGAAAGCTGCTGGATGTAGCGCTTGAGTCGGAGTGTAGCGGCCGGTTCACCGTCACCGTGGCTTTCACCCCCACCGGGCGCAATGGACGAGCTGGATGGGTCGCCCGGCAACGCAAAGCCGCCGCGTGCCCGCTGCATTGTTTGCATCGTCGTAGCCTGCCGTATGTCACTCACAATGCTGGCCCGTATCGAATGCAGCTCCTCGACCGTTTGCGTCATATCGATGATGCGTAGAAAATCCTCAAAGTTGGCCGCATACTCGTGGCTACGCTTCTGTATCGCGACCGCTACTAACCGCGTCTCGATACACTCCACAATCTGTTGGTTTATAAAGTCCGGTGCGGTCAGGTAGCGTATGGCCGGATGCAGCACACGGTACGCAATCACAGGAATATGATGAGTATCTCGCTTATCTTCTTGAGGAAATCGAGCTCCTTCTCAGCCGTTGCGAGGTAGGATGCGGTCAGGATGGATTCGTGCGTTTCGCTGCCAAACGTTTCCTGTGACGACGGTTCGCGCTTGGCTGCCGTGCGGCGAATTTTTTGCAGATGAAGTGTCACTTTCTGCACAAAGTCGCATGCTATCAGCTTCGGTGCGTCGATACGGGCGGCACGTTCGTGTAGCTTCTCGATGCCGAGCCAAACGTCCTCACGCAGCAACTCTACGATGCGTCGCGGGTTCGCCACCACCGTTTCGAGGGCCGGCCCGACTAGATCGCGCATCGTATTGTCAATGATTTGCTGCAGCAAGCCATCGACCGTACGACCAAAAATGATCGGCAACTGGCCGGGGTTGAGCACTGGAGCGCTGCCAGATGTTCCACTGCCCGTGCCGGGTGTACTGCGTGCGGCAAACACACGGGATGTTGGCGATGAGCCGGGAGAACCGTTCCCAAAGATTGGCGATCTGCCGGGAGTTTACAATGCGTGTTAATGGGAATCAACAACAACAACAAATACTCACGCACACACTTACCGGGTGGCATTGTAAAGAACGTTTGTTTGATCGTCTTGACCATGGTCGAGATAGGGTACTGATTCACGGTTCGTCAACTTGTAGTGGACGTAGATGGTACCGAACACCGCTACACAGAAACCCGGTTCGAGAAGATGAAAGAGTAAAGTGTTTTTTTTATGCAATGGTGGAGCAGCATCTTACCGACAGTAATCAGCACCAACGAGTAACCGATGAACAGCAGGAAGTACAGGAAAACGGGAGAATAAACGCACACCGCGCATAAAATAGCTGCTATCACACCGATCCAGTATTGCACCCTCATACCGGATGTCGCGTCAAACTTCAAACCCGGGCTGCTGTCGTTTTAAACAGAAAATATGGTACACTTTTTCCGTCACCGTTTCACCTTCACCCCCGGGAGCTCAGCAGACGTTCTTGTGGACACGATATTGCGGTGGAGTGCCGATATTGCTCTAAACAGCAGTCGGAAGATGCTTGCCTCATTTGGGCATTTCAGGCGGTGCCCTTCGCTTCATGATTCTTCTACGATTATATTTTCCTACCTCTTTTTTGTTTTGTTTTTTTACCGTATGCCAACACAAACTCATGCACCTTATTTGCAAAATTGGCGGAAGGTTCGCTCGTGTTTACCACCTGTTTACAGACATTCGGTATCGAGTTATCTCTGAGTTAAACGATGCACTTACTTGGTGGGTTGGTAGGTTGGGAAATGTATAGTGGCACCATGAAAAGGAAATTGTGCTTGTGTCGGTTGGATTAGGATTTTCCTGGACGTGATAAAAATATATGTATGAGCAAGGGCGTAGATTGTTATTGATGGATAATCTGCCTGGAATGACAGCAAGACGGCAAATACAAACAAAACTCAGCTGTCAAACACTTTCTCACCTGTTTGCGTTGCCTCGCTCACATGCTCTCTCGCTTACGCCAGGCACTTTTTTAATTATTTTGAATTTAATGGGCGCTTTTTCAAACATCATTTAACAAGTTTCACTTCAACTCATACTTCACATAGTTCTTTTATTTCGTTTTGCAAATGATCACATGAATTTACGAGTGTACATAATTAAAAGCAAAAAGATACCACTACGACCACAGTGTCATGAGAAATTTGGTTTTACCTTCTAACTACTTTTTAAACGTTTGAGTAACCTTCACTGCAGTATGCTCTCATCATCGCAATCATTACATTGGCGGTATCAGTTTGGAGTAGCTATGGAATTGAACATACATTAAAACGAGGGCTAAATAACTCAATCGATTCAACTGTTACATTTACTGCCTCGGCATTAGGGTACAAACTGACTACAATGTGAGAAAAACGGAAAACATAAAACAAATTAAAAGCATGAACTCACGCTCAGTCAGCACTCACACGCTCACGAGCTCATTTGGTTGCCTCGCCTCTACAGTTACAGGCTTTCATTTTTCGTCAATTCAAGCGTCGCTGCACGTCTTGCACATGTCTTTTAGGAATTGTATCGTTTCGAGTACTGCACCATAAGCCTTTTTGTTGTTGTTTTCCTCACTACAGTCTGCTTCCACGATGCGTTCCATATCCGGCTGCCTCAGCACTCCGTTGTTGGTGCGCGAACTGGACGCTGCTACGGCTAACTCATCGTTCGTGCTCGTAGCACTGAGCAAGCTGATACGTTGTTTTTCCCGACGAACCGTTATCACGTGCATCAGCGCGTAAAACATAAAGGGCAGTACGCAGGCAACCGATGCAACGGAGGCAAAGATCACCATCGAGCGCCGTTTATCGTTGCAGCAGTTGTACTGGCCGGACCAGGCCCGGCGCGTTTGGTTCATGCGGTCCGCAATATCGAAACACATCCGATCCGGTCCGTGCATCCGTTTGTCCATCTGTGCGTAGAGCTGCTGCACGTTTTGATAGTCGGCATCACAGCTGTCGCACGGCGTGTTTGAAGTTTTCAGACACGCATCCAGAGTCGCCGATAAGTTCATGAATTTGGCCGTTTCGTTTACCGCACCGGTGCAAGCGTCACAATTGGCGGAACTCCACAGCCCGGTCAACTGGCCGTAGATCGTTTCATACACATTCATGCGATTGTGCCCGAAATAGATTTGGCACTCGGGCGCACTGGTCATGTTTTGGTAAAACATGGTTGCGTTCCGGTAATGTTCAATCGTCTTCTCGGTGGTACATAGATGAAATACAGGATAGGTGGTATTTGGAAGCAATGTTAACAGATTCGCTGTATGTCTAAGAAAATGATGTACCGCCATGCATGCCGGGACCGCCAGCGCTGTTGGCAGGATGCTAAAATCGTAGGGGAAAACGGTGTTAAGCTCAGACGAAAGAATCTGTCGTGTTTTTCTTACCAGCCAAACGCAAAACATAGTAATGCTGCTGCTACGAACTTCGCCATTGTTGTGAATGGTGCTGACTCAGACGCGTAAGGTAGTCTGAATGTGTTTGTATACATGAAATCTTGCTTCGTTTTTCTTCTCGATCTTCGTTCGGAATGATTCAAGATTTATACATATGCGTTAATCGCGTAGCACAAGAAAACCCGAACAAACATTGAATAGACTTTGGAAGGTGGAGCAGCATGTATTAGTACAATTCAATATGCACCAACATTCAAACTTTTATCTCTTTCCGAGTATTACCATGGTCAAACACTTTTCCTTTGTTCAGTTTTGTCGTACCAACATTTTTGCAATCAGTCCACCTCTTCTATATGTACCTTGCGTATGTCAATCGATAGTGAGTGAATTATCCACAGTGAGAAGAAAGTGAGAGTGCACTCGCTAGGACAATCGGTTCCAATTGAATTGTTCTTTCATAATTCGAAACAAACCACAGACTGTTGTCTTAATTGTCTTATTATTGATAGGTTTGCTGATGGCCTTATAAAAAGACTGTACGCTACATCCTTTGTAGTTTTAGGTTTAATTTAATTCACTTAACAACCTCTTTGCATTTTGTTTTTTTTTTACCGGAATCAGATCAAGCATTGCTGTTATGGGGGTTGCAAAAGTTTTAGGATCAATGATAACTGTTGGAAATAGTGAATGGAAAGAGCTTGCGAAAAAGAACGCAGTTCAATTTAAATAGGGCAACAAAAGTGTATATCGTATCTAAATTTAGCGATGCTTTTAAAAGCGCAATGCTAAAAGCGGTACATTGGCGGTATCAGTTTGGAGTAGCTATGGAATTGAACATACATTAAAACGAGGGCTAAATAACTCAATCGATTCAACTGTTACATTTACTGCCTCGGCATTAGGGTACAAACTGACTACAATGTGAGAAAAACGGAAAACATAAAACAAATTAAAAGCATGAACTCACGCTCAGTCAGCACTCACACGCTCACGAGCTCATTTGGTTGCCTCGCCTCTACAGTTACAGGCTTTCATTTTTCGTCAATTCAAGCGTCGCTGCACGTCTTGCACATGTCTTTTAGGAATTGTATCGTTTCGAGTACTGCACCATAAGCCTTTTTGTTTATTTTCTTTACAGTAGCATTCTGGCTAGTATACCGAAGAAGAGAAAAAAAACTAGCACAAAATTCCTCTCTTTTAGAATCATCTTGCACGTGGTACGCTATTGACTATTTTGGGTTAAGCATTGGGTTGCTGGTACTAAACGCCCCACGGTATCGAGTGCAAATCATATACAAATTTCAAATCATACCCCACAACCGAACCTATAAGGTGGTTGCCTCTCCAGCTAAACGTCGCATCTGCCGTACGATATTTTCATCATCACACAAAGCATATCGGCGAACGTTCCAAACAGGTGTCTATTTTTAAGCCATGAACAAAACCATTTTAATAAAGAATGTTTGGAATTTGTTCCGGTTCGATTCACCTTAAAGGTGCGAGCCGCATCGAGCAAGCGTTTATGCGCCGCCCATTATTTATGACCAACGACTTCTCTTTCTGAATCTATTTGCTTAAAATTCGTGCCTCCAAACCTCCAACAGGTGAATGTGGAAACTCAGGAAATGGAGCTATTATCGACGCGGATCGAAACGGCTGGTAAAGTTCTTTCTTCTCCATCGCTCACGGTTGAAACACAAGCACGCATACACACACACACACTCACACACTCACACACACGTACACCCGCATCCACGCACCCACACACTTCGCCATGCCTCGTCACGGGTATACTTCGAAGTATTGCAACTTCCTTAAAGCTCGTCGCGCAGCAAAGTGTACCGATTTTTCGATGGTCCTAACTTTTTGAAGGTGGATTCTGGCGGCGTGGTAGGCTTCTTGCCATCATCGATTGCGTTCGTATCAGCGGAAGTATCCTTTTCCGGGCCGTAGTGGAACTCACTGAAATGGTAGAACCGTGTGAGCATAGGAAAAATGCATCGCTGACCGAGCGCGGCTCGTCAACCACTTACCGGTGTAGTTTACCACTGTAGAGATCGTTTAGAAATTGCTTTAATTTGCCGGGCACATAAATATCCTTGAAGTTCGGGAATAAGTACATGTGGCGGAAGGAGTCGATTGCAATTAGCGGTAGGTCTGCCTGACTTTTGCCGAGATGATGCAGCGGATGCGCAAAGCGTTTACCGTCTGCGGTAAGGAAATTCACATTCTCTGTCGTGCAAACAAGCAAAGTACAACGTTATTATTAGCATGCACCGTACGCCAGAATGGGCCATCACAACTGCTTACGTTTCTCGGTTATAAGATCCAGCTGCACGATAGCTTTATAGTCCTTGATCGATTCCAGATCACCCGGCGCGTAGAACAGAATTAAGAACGGCAGTCCTTCCTCGGTCAGTTCTTCCGCGTTTTCGAACGTGATTTCACGCACCAACGGTACGCACTTCTCCTGCACCCAGATGTTGAGCTCGTCGAAACTCTTCAAGTCGCCCATGTACGTTTCGTCGTTCTCGTTTGACATGGCCACATCCGGCCGGAACACAATGATTGGGTGACCTGGGCAAAAAAAAAAAATACGGGACGAAAGGTTTTAATATGACCAACTGTAGCTGTCTAGCTCTGATAAGTACTTGCTGAATATCCTTTACAATCCATCAGTTGTTAGCAAGAAAGGGAGAAGATAACGTGTTACACCGTTTTTAAATGCTAGTTGGAAAAACATCTTTTACCTGGTGGATGCAATGCCTGCACTACGTCTCCAAAGCCGACATGGAATTGACAGTCCTCTTTCAAATTGGTTGCGACCCGCCGAAACGTGTTGTACTCGGGCATGTCACGCCGATCGAAGTAACCCACCACGATGCGCTTCTTCGAGTCGAGCTGCTCCAAATCCTTGATGTTCTGGAACTCCCGGATCGGGTCTTCCAGCTGCTTCCGTATAAACTCCGTAAACGCTTCGACCGTGCGTGCACCACGATATTCGCGCTTGGTTGGCTGCCCGTTCCGTAACACCTTCAGCGTGGGGTATTTGGTGATGTGGAAGCGTGATGCCACCGCCGACTCACGGTCACAATCCACCTTACCCATTACAACCTTTCCCGGCTCGGGGAATGCTGCTTGAACCTGCAGAACAAAACCCATTTATTAGGAGGCCGAGTAGCCACGGTTGTTCGGGTTGAATGTAGCAGCTTTGAATGGATTGCTTCTTGCGGTTGATTGTTTACATGATCGTCTATCGTCACATTTCGATTGCTTTCGGACATAATAGTTGATTGTTTTCTTACCTTTTCCGCTGCCTCGTCGAAAATTGGCTGCAGAATATTGCTAAATCTACACCAGTCGGCATAGAAATTGATCAAAACCAATTCATTAGACGCTAAAAAACCGAAACAGAATGAAATATTAATTAAATTATATACAGTACTTTGCAGCAATAGTATCTAAAACATAGCGTCTTTTAATTCTGTACGCTTCGTACAATCTAAACACTTGTGTAAACATAAATGGTGTACCGGCAAGCAACGATGGAAGAAAACATGACAAAAACCGTCACACGATTCGTCTAAATAGCGTTCATTTAAAATGACGATGATGGCTGATAACGAAATGTGAAGTGCACCCGAACACATCTTAGCATCGTCATAGCCAAATTGCAAAATAATGATAGCACAGATAACCACGTTTTCTCTCTCTCTGTCTATATGATACAAGGAACTACAAAACAATTTTGCACGGTACAAAGAAGCGATAATGGAACGTAATGTAATGTAAGCGCAGATATCACCGAAGATGTTTCTCTGATATCGGTTAGAAACAGGCACGGTTCGCAGTGAAACACGTACCGAGGGTCATGTCGATATTCTCGCTGTTTAGCTGAACGGCACCACTATTCGTTGGGTTGTAGAACATGCAGACAACCTAAAAGAGATAATGAACAAGATTAAAAATCGAATGGTATTGGCCGGAAAGCACTAGCACGGGTACATTCGCCCGGAATAAGTAGAGGTACGATTAAATGCTGCGTGTTAATTGCAGTGAAATGCCACAATCAATGCATATGGTAATGGGTAGAAGAAATAGGAGAGTAGATGGAATTAGGTGCATTGTTCTGCTTACCATTAAATATTGAAATAACACTAAATGTACACTGGTAGCCATGTTGCTTCTTGTATTGTTATTTTCGTTACACCTAAAGCTGTACGAATGTACGAAGTGTGTGTACTATACAGGAATTTGTACGCTAAACACACCCGGTTAACTACTAGGGGAGACTGGGAAAACGGGAAGGAACGGGGGGGTTGAAGGAAAAGCAGCGATGACAATACTGGTGACCAATTTCCCCAGCGCAAGAGGGAGATGACAAACGCCGGATCAAAAGGGAACGATTGTACCGGTTCCGACGTTAGCGTTTCTCCAGATCCGCATGCAGAAACAGGACAATTCACCCGGCGCAGCAAAATAACGTTTGAATTAGGCACAAACGCTGCCACTAGCGCAAACCCGCTTTATCGGTAGTGTAGGCGGTTTTGCTTGGCTTTTTCCTCCTGGACCAAGACAATTTCAAGCCACTTCACACCACTGCTGTAGAAACTAAAGCGTCCGGATGATGTTTAATCCGACACGAGTAGGGAAAACGGGGCAGCAAAAGTAGCAGGAAAACTGCTCCTAATTGCCTGGATGGCGGTTCCGAATTAGGAAAATACACACACACTATTGTGATGCTGCATCAGAGACACGTACACCTTTCCCGGGATCGAGCTGACAGGTGTCGTGAAAAGCTCTAGAACAAAATGGTTTGACAGTTGCCAGGTTGGTAAAAATGGGTCATGTTGCAGGGAGTATTAGATTTTGTTTAAATTGAAGGCCATCCAAACGAAATAGGTGATGAAATTACAAGAATTGTTTCTTCAGTTACCGATGAAATTTAATCGCTGGCTATGATTTAGCTTGATCAATCATTTTAATGTCCAAGCTCATTTTTGGAACCCTTATGTCACTTTGGTGGAAATAAAAAAGCTTCTATTCCACACTTTGTGGTGGATATTAATGTATTAATATCTAGAAATCCACAACAGAAACTATAAATTTCAGACAGTCACACGAGCGTGTTCAAAAATATACGCGAAATGATTGGCAGATATCGCCAGATTACGGTTGAGGCGTCCTAATGCCGTGATAGGAAACGTCAAGTTGCCGTGCATTGCTATACCTGATCTACTTTGAAAAATGGCAACGGTTCGGAGCATGTGCAGAGCGGTAGATAAAATGGCTGCGACTGTCAAAGCTTTATTTTCCTATGTGCAAGCTTGAGTACGTTCGCTCTCTCTCCGGATGTGGTGAAACAAGTGAATGATAGAATAAGTTTAAAAGTGGTTGCATTCGCCGCGAAAAAGGCTTGCGATTGTTGATTTGTTCTTTAACCACTTGCCGGTCTTTGTGGTCGAGCGGAGAGGCGTTCAAAACCACCCGAGGTGAAGCGTTCTCGTTAGCCCGAGAAGTATGATGTGATGCCATTTGAGGCTGGGTCAGCTACGCGTCATGGAGATAGGTTATTGCGTGTTGGGTCATTGACCAGGAAAATATAGTTGTGGCACTAAAGAAGTGAACACTTCGTAAAAGTTAAGTATCCTACAAAAGCAAAAATTATCGTTCGGGAGTTGCTGTTCTAATATCTCCGTACGCGCATGCTTCGGTGGCATCCGGCATCGTAAACGTTTGAATGGATATGCAGGGTAAAAGCTTGGTTTTTCTGATTTGTTGACCATGATTTTCGGTGTGCAATTGCAGGCAGATTCTATTTAGGCAGAGTACAATAGATGCGAGTGCTTGCAAGCTAGGAAAGTAATTGCGAACGTGTTACGTGAAGCGGATCCCCAGTGCGTGCATCTATGATAGTGTGCGTGTTGTGTGCTTAAGAACATGATAGCTTACGTGAACGATGTGCGAAGTGTGAAAGGTGGTAGGTGCATGATGTTCAATAGACCTTAAACTACTTTCAATCGTTCCCATCAATCCCCGAAATCACGGATAGTCCTATTATTGGGACGGTTTTGCCTTACACAACACCCTTAGGGCAAATAGTGTGCGGGCCTAAGATGTGTCGGCAGCGGGGTTGAGTGGGGATAAGATGTCTGCACCGATCAAACGTAAAATCACACTAGAACTCGCTAGCAAGAAGTCCACCTTAATCAAGGATCGTCCCAGCGTGTTCCAGCGTCTTGGCACGAAAAAATTTGGCCGTGTGGGAGGATCATCTACGCAACAACCGCAGTATCACGCACAGGAAACCGGTGTACGTATACAATTTTAATTAAAAGCTCCCCCTTTAGCTTGTTCACATAGCTTAATGGTGGAATTTGTGTGTGCGTGTGTTTTTGATACCGCAGGAAAGCAAGGAAGAAATAGTTAAACGCATCGTGTCCGCTGCCGAAGAGCCGTCTCCAACGGCAGCCGCTGTTACCGTACCGGAAAGTGTAGCAGCACACGCACGGCTGATACAAGCTCAACTGGCGGCCAAAGCGCAGCTGAAGGCAAACAAACAAATCGCAACGAACGTGCAACTGCCGACGGGCGGCCCCGCACGTAGCATAACGGCCGTGGAGAAGGACGAGTTGGAGGAAGGCGCATTGAATCAGTACTATCATCACCATCAACACCACCACTATCAAAAGTATCAGCAACAACAGCAACAACAGCAGCAACAACAGCAACAGCAGCAACAGCAGCAACAGCAGCAACAGCAGCAACAGCAGCAACAGCAGCAACAGCAGCAGCAGCAGCAACAGCAGGAACAGAAACAGGAGCGTCATCGGGAGGTGCCGGAGGCTAGACAGCGGCAGCCACGTTCGCCCCACAGCACCGATCGAAAGGTGCACAGTCTAAGCAGCGAGCGAAACAGCGCCGCTGTCGGTGCAACCGTTTGGGATCAAACGTCGCTTGAGAATGCTGACCAAGCCATTCTAGAGCGCAAGCGTAAGGAACTGCAGCACGAGTTGAAGCTAGAAATGGACGCTAGCTCGGGCAAAAAGAAAGACGGTCGTAGTGAAATGAACAAAAAGATGAAAAAGTTAGTTGGCAGTTCGCACCGTTCGCAGCAGAAGCTGCAGCAACAGCAACATCTGCACCATCCGCATTCGATGCAACAGCAGTCACAGCACGGTCACGGTGGTCACGGCCATGGGGGGCATGGACATCAGCAGCTGTCGCAGCAGCACACCTCGTCTAGCACCTCCGAAAGTTCCAACAGTAGCAGCGGTTCGGAAACAACCGAATCCGACTCGTCGAGCTCGTCCAGTTCGTCGTCGCACAATTCGAACCATCGCCGGCTGAAAAAGCGTCACGCGGTTGCCCGTGCCCGGCGAAACGATTCCAGCTCCAGCTCCGAACCGGTCACGACGTCCACCTCGATCGGTACGGCAAGCAAACGGTCCAAGAGACATGCGAAAAAGCTGGCCGTAGCGGCAGCCGTCCACGAACAGGCCGAACGCAGCAAGCGCTTGCTGGCGAAGGCAGGCAAGAGTGGCAGCAGTGCGGGCGGTGGTACGGTACTGCTCACGAAAACAATTCGCGTAAAGAAATGCTTACCGGGCAGCCCGGTCAGTGGCACGCACCACTTATCGCGCAAAGTATCGTCTCGCGAACTGTCCCCGACGAGCGGTAAAGCGTCCGCAGCGAAGTACGCGCTCAAGGCAAAACTGCTGAGTTCTGGGTCGTCCTCGTCCAAAAAGGAAAAAATGTCCGCTATCGATGCACGGGAGCGGGTGCGCGAGAAGGAACGCGAGTTGGCCCTGCGCGAGAAAGAGCGCGAGCGCGAAAAGGAACGCCTGAGACTGCGCGAACGGGAGCGGGAAAGGGAGCGGGAGCGAGAGCGGGAGCGTTTGAAAATGCGTCCTGTGTCGCCGCGAATGCGATCCGGCGCCGCATCACCCGTCTCGTCGCGCGGTGGTGGTGGCGGCGGCGGTGGTAGTGGTGTTGGAGGTGGTGGTGTACCGATGCGTGAGCTGCAGGGCAAGGGCAAGAAAAGCCCCGAGCGAAGATTGTCTTCACCAATGTCGGCGGTGTCCGCCACTCGATACCGGGAAATGATACCGTTACGCCGTGAACGCACGCCCGAGCTAACGCGTGAAGAGCGCAGACGGCACGAGGTCATGAAGGAACGGGAAAGACGCGAACGGGCCGATCGTGAGCGTGCCGACCGAGAGCGCGAAGTGCTGCGCGAGAAAGAGCGCGAAGAGGTGCTGGCCCGCTGTCAGGAACGGCAGCGCGAACGGGATCGACTGGTCGCGAAGGAACAGCATCAGCACCCGCACATACAAGCGCAGCCGCGTGGCTTACGCCGCGATAACGACGGTGGGCTGGAAAAGCCGGACCGGCACCGGCCAGTGGAGCGTTTGTTGCCACGCCCAGCGGAACGGGCCCGTGCACTGGCAGCGGCCCGATCACCCGGCAAATCCGTCGACCGCGATAGAAGCCGATCGCCCTGCTCGCCAGGAGCTTCCCGCGGATCGAGAGGTGCATTGCGCGAGCGGGATCGTTCGTACGAACGAGCCGCGTATTTGCACGAAATGCACGAACGCCGCACCTCAAGCCGCTCACGGGAACGGGAGTATGCGGCCAACCTTGTGTCGCCGCCGATGCGATCGGCACGGCGTGATTCGCCTCCGCCGCACTATGAACGGCATGCCGGAGGGCTGGGACGGGGTGAATCGTCCGTTGGTGGAGTTGGGGGCGGCGGTGGACGTGTGGAGTATCGCGTGGACCGCAACGAACTTGCCTACGACGAGCGAATGGCGATGGGAGGTGGTGGAGGCGGTAGCCGTGGCGATCGGGCACCAGGAGGTGGTGGTGGCCGGGATGAGTACGTGCGAGACTATCCGGATGATCCGCCCCCGAGACGGGAACCAGCACCCCATCACGATCGCGGTGGCTGGGAGTGCGATCGCGTGGAACGCAGCAGTCGGTACGAACCGCGCGTGGGTGAGATGGGTGCCGGCGATCGACGGGGCGATTGGAATGACCGTGGAGATCAGCACGGCTCAATGGTGGACCTGGACGGGAACTACCCAAGTGGGGGTGAACCGCGTGGGTCTCGCACATGGGACGAAAGGCCATCGTGGAAGGAAGGCCCCAGCGATTCGTGGCACGGTTCGGACAAACCGGACCGTAACATGGTGCACGCGGACTGGAAGTACAAGGAGCGACAGTGGGAGCACGAACACGGGGATCGGGGAGGCAATGGACCGCCGGGTCCTCCACCACCCTCGCACGGTGGTGGACACGGGGGAGGACATGCTGGTGGGGCAGGCGGTGGGCCACCTGCGCGGCGATCCTGGCAGCAACCACCAAATAGTGGCGGTGGAGGTCCGTCCAGTGGAGGGGCAGGGGGACCCGGTGATTGGCACGTTTCAAAGGTGGGCCCTGTAGGAGAGCACGAGCCACGAGGCGATTTTATGCATCACCAGCAACGGCCCGGACCACCGCCAAACGAACGCACCATGTTCCGGCGGCATCATCATCAAGGCCCTTACCATGGCCATCCGCGCAAACCCCACATTGGCGTTGGTGGTGGTCCGGGCGTGGGAGGACCGGGTGGTGGTGGACCGGGTGGAGTCGGACCGAGCGGAGCGCTTAACCGGTTCACGCCGAACAAATACAGCCTGAATCGCACCCAGGCGAATCTTGCCGAACGTCAAGCAGGGATGGGTATCCCAAACCAATCACCTAACCAGCATGGCCATGTCCACCGGCAAACGCCGCCAGTGGGTGGTGGTCCTTCCATGCAGCCATCACATCACGGCGCAAACCACCCGGGGCAACCCGGTACGAACCAATCACCCTTGGGGCAACAACC
The DNA here is from genome assembly GCA_002091835.1 of Anopheles maculatus. Taxonomy (NCBI): domain Eukaryota; kingdom Metazoa; phylum Arthropoda; class Insecta; order Diptera; family Culicidae; genus Anopheles; species Anopheles maculatus. Next base: position 44,507 of record KZ063357.1, on the reverse strand, counting down.
GCAACTTCACCAGCAGCAGCAGCATCATAACATACATCCCATGCAGAATCAGCGCCAGACCGGTGGCCCACCCGAACCATCCCATATGCACGGTGAACAGCACCATCCTCTTCATCATCATGCGCATCATCATCACCCGCCGCAACAGCAGCATCAACCACCGCTGGGCTTGTCCCATCGTCCGCCAGCCAGTAGCTACGAGCCCGAGCCCAAACATCTTGCTGCATCTGCAGCAGCAGCAGCAGCAACAACAGCAACAACAGTACCGGTCGAAACACCCGTGCAACAACGTTGCCCAGTCCTCGATGAACCGGCAAGCCCGGCTCCGGAAGATGCCGGACCATTAGCCCAGGTCGCTCCGGCCAAAGCTGCATCCGGCTCCGGTCCGTTAGCGCCCCACGAACCCTGCTCCCCGCAAGACTCGGCGTCTGGTACGGTGGCGGCTGTCTGCGGTGGTGTTGTCGGAAATGCACAGCCGACGGTCAATCCTACTACACCCGCATCGCCAACCGGTGAGGAGACGGGAAGTGGTGAGATAATCGAACCGGCGTCCCAATCGCACACCGACGCGATGGAGGTGGACAACCTGAGCGAAATCAGCGATGATCCGGACGACATTCTAACACGTGACGAGGTAAACTATAATGCTTTCGTGTTTAACAATCGTAGGGGTCCTACACCTCTGTTTACTGTTTCCTGTTTGTGAAGTTACATGTGGTTCATTCATTCCTGAAGTTTGTCCTGATTTTATCCTGCGAAGAATGGTAGTGTGCAGCGCGTTGTCTGGTTGATTGTTTTGTAATGCCCGACGCATCACGCGCCACCCGTTGTTATGCTTTTCCCCCCTGCAATTTGGTTAATGTTCCATAGTACTTAGTATTGCTCGTTAAAACTACTGGTATTCCCCGATATACGCCATACTCGATATACGCGATTTCGCTATACGCTATCTTTTCAAAACTGACATTTCATTTCGTTTACTGCAACTGGTTCAATTCTTCTTAACGAATTTTGTCATACTTCCAGTATGAGTTGGCATGTCATGAAGTATTCAGCATGCTTGTATAAATTAAATAACATACAACTTGAACATACAAAGAAGCAAATTCAAAGAATTTTCTTCAAAGCCTGTCGTAACACTTTGCAATCTAGCTTTTGCAAAAATTTTACACGCTAAAATATAACTAAAATGGCTTCGACTATTAATAAAAAAACGAATTACGAATGCAGACGATGATCCGCATGCATGAAGAAGCACACGATTTTGCAATGATAGGGCAGCAAACTAAACGACCCCAATCAATCGTGAGCACCATCATCAAAACCAAAGACCAAGTTCTACATTCAGCAAATACCTCGGGAACTCGGAAACGAGACGGCTTGATTTAATAAATGGAGAAGCTTTTAACAATATGGATTGACGATTTGACCAGCAAAAGAATCCCACTGAGTTTAAACACTATCCAATTCGAAAGCAAGATCGATGATTTAGCAAAACATTCAGCAGAAACAGGGCAGCCTACGGAGTGTTCGTTTAAAGCGAGTGTTGGATGGTTTTGTAAATTAGTTATAAAGTATAACTTATTGTTATTAACACATTGTTATTAATTGTTGGTTGTATGTATGTATTGGTTCGCCTCTGATACGTTGAGGTTTACACCAAATGTCGCCAAGAATTCGTTATACGCTAATATTCGAGATACGCGGTTGCCTCCGGTTCGCATTAATAGCGTATATCGGGGAATACCTGTACTCCAACAACGGGGGTGTAGTGGCGCTTCTTAGTGTGCTGGCGTTGGCGCTCTCCGGAGTGAGAAACTCGCCTGTGTGCGGTTCAAATTGGTCGTTTGGAATGCGCTCAACTTTTAACCAGGCTTATACAAAACGGTTTATGTTGTTAAATACATTAAATGTAAAGATTTGGCGGACGCCACTTTTAGGTTATTTATTTGTTATGTGGCACGGTCCGGTGGTAGATGCGGCAGCGGTGCCGGTCTTCACACGGCAGGACCGGGGTTCAAGTCTCGTCTGGGACGTTCCCCCATAGTGAGGACTGACTATCCAACTATGCGGTAACAATAAGCCTAGTAAGCTAAAAATGGCTGGCAAGACCTAAGAGGTCGTTAGGCCAAGAAAAGAGAAGAAGAAGATTTATCATTATGAAGAAGATTTATTTGTTTTTACTTGATGGTGTGATTGAGACACTTGAAGTTGCACCTGTGCACTATAATAGTGTATGCAACTTGCTGTATTATGTATTGTTTACTAGTGAAGGAAAAGTACCGTTGGACCTGCTGATTCGGTACAAGTACATAAATGTAACGCACCTGACCCGTTACAAAATTAAAAAATACCCAGATACATCAGGTACAAAATTATCTCTGTTATTTGATGGAATTTTAAAATTGTAGTATTTTTTTCAAATTTATTTATCACCTTCATTAAAACCGACTTGAAATTTTTAAAACAAAATTTTACTGGCGACGACCAGATACTTGTACCGGTGGATCGGTACATGTACCTGGGAAAATGCATGGGAGTAACAGAGAAATCATGTCAGACACATATTACTCGCACAAGAGTGTAACAGAGAAAGCAACCATCATTTCGGTACTTGTACCGGTACCGGTATCGGTCACAAGCTTAGATCTAAGAATCTCAGTAGATTTTTCGGAGTAGATTTACAGTTTTCAAATTATATGATTTTTTTAAATGTATTGTCCCCGTATTATATGTCGAACTGTGGTTTGTGTACCACAGAATCCGCAGGTTGAAACTCTTTAGAAAATAAGTAATTGTGGGTTAAGTGAGTGTGACTATTATCGTTACTATTTTGGAGCTCTGGCCAAGGTGATGTAGACATTTGTATGCATATTAGCTTATTTGATATGTTCTCTAGCCATGTTTGTTGCCAAGATCTTTAATTAGTTAGCTCGTAGTTACACTTTTTCATTGCGTCCCTCCTGGATAAGGGGTGTGTATTTATTTCTGTTGAGTTTCGGCCTTGATTGGCGAGTCTATCTGCTTTTTCATTGCCTGTAATTTCGATGTGAACTGGTGTACAACAAAAGATAATGTTGTTTTTACTATTTGCCGGTTCTATTGATTGAATGTGCGGGTCTTTAATTTTTCCGTGTTTTAATGCAGATAAAACACTAGCACTGTCAGAAAATATTACATTCTGGTTTTGTGGATCAAGGCCATTGTATGTGAGTCAATTACTTTCGATCACTTACCGATGCCTGGAATAGTCTACTACAGGCAATCAAATCCTTTGTTTTTTTGAAAACCAATTCATCCACATTGTTGGTAACAATAATATGCTGTGATTGATATAGATCAAATGTTAATTGTAATCTGTGATCGTCAACCAACTTTGTGGTCCCATTATTTGTTACCATTATTTTGTTATTTAGTCAACGCACAATAAGTTAAAAAAAATGTATGAGGGAATAACATCAAAACAATAACTATACACCTTTCAGAACGCAAAACATCCCGGTAATATGTAGGTCACCTAATTTAACAAGCAGGTCCAAAGTAACCAGGTTTTCGTTACCGGTACTTTTTATAGAAAACCAGGTACCGGTCCGTTACTTTTTTTTCGGTACTTTTCCCAACACTATTGTTTACCCTTTCAAACCAAGCTTTATTGTTGACCGCATTCGCCCAATACTATAAAGGACATAACAATTGGGAATTTGTGAGCGACCTAGTTAAAATTGTCATGCTAAAAACCTCAACCATCATATGTGCTATCATGTCGAGCTTTTTCTCATATTCATCTTCCGATCATTTTGCACCTTCCCTCTTCTCATCTTCATCCCTACCATCCCGACATTGTTGTGCTGTTGCTGCTGTTACACTTTACTAACCACCAACCGACACTGGACCTGGGACCGGTTGACTTCTGGACTGTTGTTGTCCTCGATATTGATGTGATTTGATGTGTGTGTGTGTTGTGGTAGGAAATGAAGGACTACAGTACAACAGCGCACGACGATGCAGGTGGCGGTACCGATACAGAACAGCAACGTACGACGGAACAGCCGTCGCAGCAGCGTCGTCGACCACCGTTCCTGTCGAAGGCGCGCTACAAATCGTACGAGGACGCCATCGTCGACGGCCTTAAGCCATGTTTGTTGCTTACTGTAAGCTCCCGTTTTGTTTCTGTCCGTTTTGCCTTTCTTCATGCTCTATTTTTTCGCCTAGCACTACATTATTTCACATTAATTACTCGTTGTTTTTGGTTAAACCGGTGCCTTTTTCCTTTTTGTTAGCTTTGCATGATGCTGTTTTGTTGCTTCCTTTATTTTGTGTGCCGTATTTCGCCATATGTACATTCTGTACTTTCACAACTTTTCATTTTGTGCGTGTTTGTCGTTATCATGAATTCCTCCGGATAAATGTTGTTGTGTGCCTAATAGTGAGCTTCAACAGGGATTTAGTAACACTCGTTACAGTGTGATATTGTGCTAATAAGAATCTCGTTACGTTAGCCTTATTTGTAATGGTTACAAATGACTAACAGTTGCAACAGCATTTTTTGCTGCTGAAATGTGTAGTCTAGTGTTGTGCTTAATGAATCTTTATAATAGAGATTCAGAGTCATTGATTCAGTTCAAAGATTCATTCAGATTCATGAATCGGAATCAGATTTACCCAACACTAGCGTACTCATAAAGTGTCATGAGAACGGCGTTGATGCGTCGGACAGAAGGGCCGGGATATTGGAAACGTAGCGAAGACTTTGTCAGCAGATCAACCAGCAAGACGCCGCATAGCGCTTGTAGCGCCTGATAAGTAGAAGAAACGTGTGGGTGCAGGACATCGCACAATTAAGTGACAACACGATTACTGGAGAACATGTTCTGGTAATAAGGGAATGTATCAAAAAAGTATATTAACTACAGAATTGCAGATTTTTCTACTTTTAGATTCATCATATCCTCAAATATGTTAAGTGGTGATAATCTAATCAGTAGGACGGCAAATGGTTCATTATAATATGTGTTTGGAATTAAAGATGAGAAAACTCACTCTTTTTAGTGATTTAAATCAGAGTTAAAGAGTAACTATAACGATTTAAATCCTTAACTCACTCTTTAAAGATTCATTAAAAAATAATTTTCCAAACAAGATTTAATATCCTGTTTATAATCGCTCTCTGTGCCGACTTCTAACTCACTCTTTTCGGTTTATACTTACTCACTCACTCACTCACTCACTCTCTGTTCCGACTTCTAACTCACTCTTTTCGGTTTATACTCACCCACTCACTCTTTTCATATTATAATGACTCTTTTCGATTTTAACTCACTCTTTTCATACTATAATTACTCTTTTCGGTTTTAACTCACTCTTTTCATACTATAATTAATCTTTTCGGTTTAACTCACTCTTTTCGTATTAGAAAAGAGTAATTATAATATGAAAAGAGTAAGTTAAAACCGAAAAGAGTGAGCGAGTGAGTATAAACCGAAAAGAGTGAGTTAGAAGTCGGCACAGAGAGTGAGTGAGTAAGTATAAAGAGTGAGTTAGTATAAAGAGTGAAATATACTCTTTTTGCTGATTTGAAACCATACTTTCACTTGCAGTATTTAACTCACTCACTCACTCTTACTCAGTGTACACATCTCTATTTGGAAGGTACAAATATTGAAGAATAATAAAAAGCATACACTAGGTATGAGTGTAATGATGCTCTCTTGATCAGACATGCGGCGATTCGGATAAGTTTCCGTCCTAGTAACACTGTACGGATATTATGTATCGTTGCGAGTGTTGTAGCATGTTCCATCGCATGCCCCGTGCATGACCAACTATTGAGAGCTTTCATCGAGCGTTGGCCCGCGAATTAAATCGTTTGTTTTTTTGTATTGGTAATCAGAATATTTTCTTTATTTTGAGTTATTTCGATAGGAGCAGCATGAAATTTTAAGGTTAAACTCCGTTTCCTTTTTCTCTTACGCACGGATTTTGCTTATGTAGCCGTTCTATTAAGTTATTATCGTTCGATTCCCTTTTTGCAGGACATGAGCGCTAATCAGCTATGCGATTCTATATCAACGGATCGCAGTGGCAGCAGCCAGCAGGTTGATTTGATCGGCAACGAAGCAGAGGCGGAACTAGGTGGAGAGGCAGCGAATGTGCCGACAATGGCTGCCACGACCGCTGCTGCCACACCATCGACGGTTCTACTACTGCCTAGCGAAGAAGCGGTACATACGGAAACCGATACCGCATCCGTGGGGCAGCTTTTGCCCGGTCCGGACAGTAAGCCGGTGCCTATTGCCGGCAGTGTCCCGGAACAGGAGCAACTGACGAAGGACGTGGGCAAGCTGAACGCTAACAAAGAGCTAAAGGAAGAGATGGATCTCGACTTTGAGGAAATATCGGACGGCGAGCTGGAAGCGGAAGAGAGCGGTCGGTGTCGGGGGTTGGGCGATCCGCTCGGTGTTGATTGGGGCAGTCTGACGCAGGAAGCGCTGCGCCCACTGAAACCGGTCACACAGCTCGAACAACAGTTTCCGGTATCGGCCCGGAACCGATGGAAGGCACACCACATCCTGCTGGATATGGGCATTTCCGTACGGCTGGCCGGTGCAAGCTACGCCCAGCGCGTACTCACCGAATCCAAGGAAAAATTGCGCGAAGAGCTGGAAGAGTTCCGGGCGGCTACGGCTGCTGCTGCTGCTGCTACCGTCGGCGGAATCACGCTGCACAAGGATGAGGAAAAAAGAGATGATGATAAGTCGATTATCGGTGATGGTGGTGGCTCGTCAATCGAAGGTGACACTACATCAATCAAAACGGAAAAATCTGAAGAAGAGCAAAGCAACAGCACAAAGAAACCGGCCGAGAGCGAATTGAAGCCGAATCGCAAACAACAACAACAACAATCACCCCAACCGGAACAACCGAGCACGATCGTGAGCAGTGTTGAGCGCGAGCTGGAAGATGTTGATCGCATCCTACACCCGATCGCCGCGGTACATGTAGCGCTACGCGAACAAACACGCCTCCGCCGGAATCTGATCCTAGCGGCCGAACCCGTCCCTGGTCAACGGCACCAGTGTGGACGGGCGCTGAGCGCCAGGAAAGATTTGCAGATCCGTCGGCAGCTGTGTGGTTTTCCACCCGCCACACTGGCGACGATGACCGGCTGTGCGGCTGGTGCTGCTGCTGGCTATCTGCACCAGGAACTCCATGCGGACGCACCGATTGGTGGCGGTGGCGGTACGACGTCGGCCGCACTGCACGACCAGATCGTGCAGATGTACCGGCAAATGGTGGCCCAACAGGAGCAACTACAGTCCCAGGGTATTTGCACCACGCTGGCAGCGGTCTGAGAGTGTCGGCTGCGACCGTTTCCGGTCGCCGGGAGCAGCAACGGCGGTGCAAACCATGCGCAACCGGGTGAGCAACAAACAAGCCGGGCAAGCCGACGGTCGGGGTTTTGCTCGCGCCACCGTAACTATGGGCCACGGTTAATGACAGTCGCGGAGGTAACGGCGCTGTTGCGTAATGCGGGTCGCCCGTAAAGTTTAGTAGCTTAATTCAATTCTGTAACCTCAACAGTAGTCAGTTGCGATGGTTTTCGAAAGCAATCATACGTACATTGTGAAGAAAGATATTATACATTGAAAAGGTGAACTATAGGTAATTTTTTTTAGCTTTTTTTTTGCTCTTATTTATAACGATACACGCTTTTCTCACTGTGGACACTCATACGTAAACGTAAAAAGCTCGGTTGCATTTTAATTTTTTTTTTCGAACCATTGCTTACTTTTGTTTTAAGTAATTGAAAAGTATATATATCATAAATCCACGTATATGTATGTGTGTATGAGGCTGAAAAGTTTGTATTTAACGCCCTTTTTGGGCGTATTAATAAACAATCAACTCGCGCTCATAACGAGTACCTAATAAGTTTTTTTTTCTCGCGCGCTATACACCTTTGAACGAGCAACATTTCGTAACAAGCAACATTTAGAGCCAGAAACCGAGACAGTTGGTCTATGATTGGTAGAAATTTGGTAGGCAAACAGATTCTCCGAAGGCTTTGATTATGTTTTCAGGTTGAAAAAGTTATCTTTTCGAGTAAATGGTATAGCAACGAGGAACCTATCGAACATAACCAGATTCTCGAAGTAACGATTGAAACGCGGGATTGTTACAAGTGCGAATGGTGCGCGAAGAATGCGAATTAAATAAGTCATCAAAAACAGCCAGTACCGAGCGAAATTATTGTGAATCACGCGCGCACTCACCACCTTTCATAAGCCGCATGAATACATCCTCCATTTGCAAAGATATGTGTGAAACAGGAAAAGATCACAACATGCGATCACAAAGGTAGGAATATTTGTACATTTCGAACAATAAAGAGCGAGCGCGCTATAGCGTATGTAGATAAAGAAGCAATCAGTGATCGGTGTACGATGAGCAGATGACACACATCTTTCACATCAGCAGTATATGGATGCGCTTCTTATCGTATGGAATTCTTGTCGCTGCCCGATCAATCCTGCTGCGAAAACTATTTACGACGGTTCAATCCATCCATCAGAGCTTGCCAGCAGCTAGGCAATACTATTTTGTGTACCTCTTCATCGTTTCCCATCTCATACAGCGTGCCCGAGAGGAACACGCTAGCTAATCGTAAATTTACCTAATTGTCTTTCAACCGGGTGCTTGCTGACAGAAATCTGGTATATATATTTTTTTGCCTACCCTTATTTAGCGAAACAACGCGTCTGTTGTAAACAATCGAGGCACTGAATGGTCGTTATGTTGTAAAATAGCATCAGATTGTCTGGTGGCAGACACCAGGCAGAGCAGCATTTAGCTTCTGGCCAGTCTTGTGTGCATGTGTGTGTGTGTATCCCTGCAGATGAGTTAACGCGTTCGGGGCGCGATCTGTGCGGAAGCATCAGAAGAGTAAACAGATGCGCATGTTGCTACCGGATGAGTTGCATTCGTGTTGGGCTGAACGGTATAGGTTGAGAAATCATTGCATTGCCTGACTCTATTTCCAACAAAACATATAAAAACGATTGAACTATTAGAATGGCCAATGTCTGTGTGTGTGTGTTTTGCCGTGTGCTCTACAGCAAAAGATAAAAGTGGTATCACATTCAATCGCAACGTTCCGGCTTGTTTATATTTATGTCTGTGCACGTTACCCGCGCACGCACATATTTACGCAGATGCTTTCAACCGTGTAACTGTGGCATGATCTTCCATCTTAACGCTATCGATTTCAGCAAACCTGCCAATATCGATTTCAGCAAGCTTCAGCATGATTGGAACCGTAATAGCGGCTTAGATAACCGTGAGCGCGTATTAAATAATATCACTCTCCACGCGCACTCGACAAACGCCATCTCAAATAACTTGTTATAAGTTATTGTACCAATTTAATTTATTAAAAACCGGCGATAGAACTATGCCGGTAGTTGGATTTAAAGTTGATCATCTATGGTGTGGTGTAGTTTCACGTCGTCTTCATTCGGTAGTTCGAGTTGCTTGAAGTGTGTGCGTTTGGGTTGCCTAAGACCTCAATTCCGCTCGTCTAGTTTAGCATGGTGATGATGATGGTTGATGAAATTTAAACTCATTTCTATGCCCGGAAGATAGCCGGAAATGAAACGTTTTTGGGATTTAAAATGCTAATACTAGTACGGCTTATGTTGTGTGTAATTGCATTTGGCTGTGGCAACACCAGGGATGAGCAATTTGTTTAGCAGGTTGAATCGATTTGTACGTTTTGAATTAAGAAAACAACACGCTTTCATTTAATAGTTGTTAGATAAAGAGACAACATAATTGAAAACATAAGTAATGGAAAAATTAAACGTGTAAATTTTAAAAGAGCAGTCTCGATCAAGTTGCGCAACCCTGGCGTCTCTTTTTCTCTCAACGCGGTTCGGTTCAAGAGCGAGAGAGGGAGAGAGAGAGAGAGAGAGA